>OX421509.1:2862500-2952500 GCA_949126835.1 Anisus vortex
TCACTGGAGAGAAATAAAATATAAAGAAAGATCACTGGAGAGAAATAAAATATAAAGAAAGATCACTGAAGAGAAATAAAATATAAAGAAAGATCACTGGAGAGAAATAAAATATAAAGAAAGATCACTGGAGAGAAATAAAATATAAAGAAAGATCACTGGAGAGAAATAAAATATAAAGAAAGATCACTGGAGAGAAATAAAATATAAAGAAAGATCACTGGAGAGAAATAAAATATAAAGAAAGATCACTGGAGAGAAATAAAATATAAAGAAAGATCACTGGAGAGAAATAAAATATAAAGAAAGATCACTGGAGAGAAATAAAATATAAAGAAAGATCACTGGAGAGAAATAAAATATAAAGAAAGATCACTGGAGAGAAATAAAATATAAAGAAAGATCACTGGAGAGAAATAAAATATAAAGAAAGATCACTGGAGAGAAATAAAATATAAAGAAAGATCAAAGGAGAGAAATAAAATATAAAGAAAGATCACTGGAGAGAAATAAAATATAAAGAAAGATCACTGGAGAGAAATAAAATATAAAGAAAGATCACTGGAGAGAAATAAAATATAAAGAAAGATCACTGGAGAGAAATAAAATATAAAGAAAGATCACTGGAGAGAAATAAAATATAAAGAAAGATCACTGGAGAGAAATAAAATATAAAGAAAGATCACTGGAGAGAAATAAAATATAAAGAAAGATCACCGGAGAGAAATAAAATATAAAGAAAGATCACTGGAGAGAAATAAAATATAAAGAAAGATCACTGGAGAGAAATAAAATATAAAGAAAGATCACTGGAGAGAAATAAAATATAAAGAAAGATCACTGGAGAGAAATAAAATATAAAGAAAGATCACTGGAGAGAAATAAAATATAAAGAAAGATCACTGGAGAGAAATAAAATATAAAGAAAGATCACTGGAGAGAAATAAAATATAAAGAAAGATCACTGGAGAGAAATAAAATATAAAGAAAGATCACTGGAGAGAAATAAAATATAAAGAAAGATCACTGGAGAGAAATAAAATATAAAGAAAGATCACTGGAGAGAAATAAAATATAAAGAAAGATCACTGGAGAGAAATAAAATATAAAGAAAGATCACTGGAGAGAAATAAAATATAAAGAAAGATCACTGGAGAGAAATAAAATATAAAGAAAGATCACTGGAGAGAAATAAAATATAAAGAAAGATCACTGGAGAGAAATAAAATATAAAGAAAGATCACTGGAGAGAAATAAAATATAAAGAAAGATCACTGGAGAGAAATAAAATATAAAGAAAGATCACTGGAGAGAAATAAAATATAAAGAAAGATCACTGGAGAGAAATAAAATATAAAGAAAGATCACTGGAGAGAAATAAAATATAAAGAAAGATCACTGGAGAGAAATAAAATATAAAGAAAGATCACTGGAGAGAAATAAAATATAAAGAAAGATCACTGGAGAGAAATAAAATATAAAGAAAGATCACTGGAGAGAAATAAAATATAAAGAAAGATCACTGGAGAGAAATAAAATATAAAGAAAGATCACTGGAGAGAAATAAAATATAAAGAAAGATCACTGGAGAGAAATAAAATATAAAGAAAGATCACTGGAGAGAAATAAAATATAAAGAAAGATCACTGGAGAGAAATAAAATATAAAGAAAGATCACTGGAGAGAAATAAAATATAAAGAAAGATCACTGGAGAGAAATAAAATATAAAGAAAGATCACTGGAGAGAAATAAAATATAAAGAAAGATCACTGGAGAGAAATAAAATATAAAGAAAGATCACTGGAGAGAAATAAAATATAAAGAAAGATCACTGGAGAGAAATAAAATATAAAGAAAGATCACTGGAGAGAAATAAAATATAAAGAAAGATCACTGGAGAGAAATAAAATATAAAGAAAGATCACTGGAGAGAAATAAAATATAAAGAAAGATCACTGGAGAGAAATAAAATATAAAGAAAGATCACTGGAGAGAAATAAAATATAAAGAAAGATCACTGGAGAGAAATAAAATATAAAGAAAGATCACTGGAGAGAAATAAAATATAAAGAAAGATCACTAGAGAGAAATAAAATATAAAGAAAGATCACTGGAGAGAAATAAAATATAAAGAAAGATCACTAGAGAGAAATAAAATATAAAGAAAGATCACTGGAGAGAAATAAAGCAAGAGATTAAAACACAAAAAGAGAAATAAAAAATGAAAATGAAGACATTATGTCCATCAAGTGATTATAAATCAAATATTCATCAATTGATAATGAAGCGGAATAAAATACAAACATACTTCAGAGCAAGGGGAATTTCGCTTTTCAATTTAATAAAGAAGAAAACGCGTTCGTATTCTTAAAGACCAAGTGAAGAGGTTTTTCTCAAAATAACGAGATTTGGAATAGCCTCATACGGCAGTGACGTTTGAGAAAGAAAACAAATAAACAAAACTCGACCCTATAAATCTATATTTAACCATTTTGTTAAAAATAAGAACCGGGAAAAGATTCAAAACATGTGGCAATAGATTCAAAACACGTGACAATATTCATTTTTCCTACTCTAAATTCTTTCTCTTACGTCACTTTCCTATGTTGCCGGAAATAAAATCATCTCAAATGGCTACGAGATTTGGATTTGTCCTTCAAAAAACACACACATTTAAGTGCAAATATTGAACTAATTACTTTAAAGTTATCTTTGATATTTTGTTTAAATGATTTTTATTAACATTCAGATACTGAATACACTATTTATTATCAAAATATAATGTTAACTAAATTTTGATAAAAAGCTCTTCACTTGGTCTTTAAATCAATCAACCAAATAAATGCACATCAATATAAGATGATTTAAATAAATCACGTTTAACGTTAAAGAAATCACCTTAAAAAAAAACAAGAACAACATTTTTCCATAATACTTGTATATTTTCACAGCGACTTGGTTTATGTGTACACATCTATCTCGACATCATCAACTGACACCTACCGGAGCTTTTGCCGGCAGGCCCTAAAAAATTATTTTTTGAATACTTTTGGGATCGGGCACAGCCGACTAAGGACAACATATTAAATATAGCATGTGCACCGGTACCGAACGCAAGGCATTCGAACCATAGAATAAATATAGAACATAAAATGCAATCGCATTTTTTACTGTTTCCGGAAGTAATTACGACGCCATACTGTTTACACTCAGCGGACATGGTTACAATATATATTTATGCTTATTTACAATGTCTTTTTCATCAAATCTACAAGTTACCAAAGCTAATGTTTCAGGCAAAAGGTATAAAGGTTGTTGTGTAATAAACTACAACAATAATGCGAAAACGATTGATTATCATACAAATAAGCATGTCAAACTACTTGGCTTTCCTGACCCTGTAAAGGATTAAACAACGATATTGTTGTAATCTCATATTACTTAATATTAGTAGCCTTGATTTAGTCCTGAGCTTGCTAAAACTAGATATCAGTAATAAATAAGCCTTTCTCAGTTTACTATAGTAGCGTCTCTAGTGATCGCTGCCTTGAGTCTAAAGAAAATTGCGGAAGCAGAGCTTCACTTTTAGTGACTGCGCATATAGGGATTGCGCATTCTGTTCTATACATATTCTGTGATTCTAACCGGTGAGAATTTCCTAAGTATGGGATGTCTACTGCGAACACAGAAGATGTTCTATTAAGCCTGCCCTCGCCACTTTATGAAACAGATCGCCGCAGCTTCTGGCCAGAGAAGACCTCCACCAACACACGCAATTCTAAGGAAGAGAGAGAGAGACAGACCCGGAAAGCGCACCACAATAATTCTAGATCGGCTTTGGGCCTTCTTGTTTTAATTCCATTATAGACAAATTTTGAGTACGAAGAAAAAAAGAGAGGAGAAATAAAAAAAACTTATCAGCAATAATAACAAAACACATTGTAGTCATTCGTTTCTCCGTCGTTTTGACGGGCATAACCACTAGTAAACCAATAATAGGCTAAAATAACCAATGTGACAGTTGCGTCATTCTTGAGAACCTCTAAACTGTCGGATCGTAGAAAAAAACAACAACAACACAAAAGTTCAAAGTCAAGGACATATTTGTATCGTTATAGTGACAATAGTCCAGTATAAACAATATATTTTGCCCAAGACCATAATTGAACCCAGTTTTATTATTCAATTATACCAACAACGATTCGTATCTTTTTATAAAGGCTTTGTTATAAAATAAATAAACTGGTTTGAAAATTATTATTTTTCCTATACGTTACTAACAGACTAGTTTATATATTTATACAAATGGCGATGAAAATGTTATTTGATCACGAAAGAATTCAAAAAGAAAAGGTTTGTGAAAGGCTGGTTTAAGATTGACAAGGTTTGTGAAAGGCTGGTTAAAGATTGACAAACAATGAGAAAACATAATAGGAAATAACATCACGATGAAAAAATCAATCACCGGTAACCCGAAGCTATGAGAATCAATTGACAGGTTTTTAAAGTGGGCTGAACCAATAACGCCTTCTTGTTGATCTGACACCTGAGATGGGGAGAGTTCGATCAGGAATTACGATCAAGGACACCCCCCCCCCCTTTTCTTTTTCCCAGCACTTCACAAGAGCTATCTAAAATGTCCAGTCTCTGGGAATTTTGTTGGGGTTTTTTGTTTTCGCTTTAATCCCCATGGCAGGTTGACGGGGGAGGCAAGATCACAGGTTCCGGTCGTGGACACCCATTTTGTTTTAGTGTTGTTTTTTTTGTTGTTGTATAGGTCGGTGGGGGAGCGAGGGCGTAACGAGCGTGACGCCCAAAGGCGCGAGTCCCTTGCAAATGCGTCGCCCGCCGGGTGCGAGCGGATGGAGGAGAGTTAATGGAATGACCGGGGGGTGGCGCAAGAATGTACGTTAGCATGGCAACATTGAAATGACCCCGGGGTGGGGGGGGGGGTGAGGCAAGAACGTACGTTAGCACGCCAACGTATGCAAATGATCTGAGAGGATGCCATGTTGTTTTCTTCTTCCTTCCAATTGACGTGGCCGGAACTCAAGTGTATATGGCAGACCAGGAAATGGGAATGCCCTTCCCACCCTCTCGGAGAATAAGGTCACGGTGACCAGAAAGCTTGTAGACAAAAAAACACCAGAACTCGAAGACTCGAGCTCGAAATAAAAAAAAAAAAAAAAAATAAAAATAACTCAACACCAGAAAAAAAAAAAGATTCACATTCAAATGCCAAAGATTCAACACAAGGAATCAAAGACTGAACTTCCATATGTCTAAACTTGAATCAAAGACTGAACTTCCGTATGTCTAAACTTGACTCAAAGACTGAACTTCCGTATGTCTAAACTTGACTCAAAGACTGAACTTCCGTATGTCTAAACTTGACTCAAAGACTGAACTTCCGTATGTCTAAACTTGACTCAAAGACTGAACTTCCGTATGTCTAAACTTGACTCAAAGACTGAACTTCCGTATGTCTAAACTTGACTCAAAGACTGAACTTCCGTATGTCTAAACTTGACTCAAAGACTGAACTTCCGTATGTCTAAACTTGACTCAAAGACTGAACTTCCGTATGTCTAAACTTGACTCAAAGACTCAACTTAGGTATGTCTAAACTTGACTCAAAGACTGAACTTCCGTATGTCTAAACTTGACCCAAAGACTGAACTTCCGTATGTCTAAACTTGACTCAAAGACTGAACTTCCGTATGTCTAAACTTGAAAACCAAAATACTTAAATAAATAGCGCAACATTTAAAGACCTAAAAAAACTATTTAAAAAAAACACAAAAAAACAAAAAAAAAAACAAAAAAAAACCACTGAATGTGAAAAAGAGATGGAAGAAGAGAATGTAATTAAACAAAAAGAATAAAAAGTTACAACGGAATGAAAAAAAAGAGTAAAGAAGAATTAGATAAAGAAGAAATGAAGGAGGGAAAGAAATAGATAATAATAAGACAAGAAAGAGAGAAAAGTAAATATTTAAAGAAGAAATGAAGGAGGGAAAGAAATAGATAATAATAAGACAAGAAAGAGAGAAAAGTAAATATTTAAAGAAGAAATGAAGGAGGGAAAGAAATAGATAATAATAAGACAAGAAAGAGAGAAAAGTAAATATTTAAAGAAGAAATGAAGGAGGGAAAGAAATAGATAATAATAAGACAAGAAAGAGAGAAAAGTAAATATTTAAAGAAGAAATGAAGGAGGGAAAGAAATAGATAATAATAAGACAAGAAAGAGAGAAAAGTTAATATTTAAAGAAGAAATGAAGGAGGGAAAGAAATAGATAATAATAAGACAAGAAAGAGAGAAAAGTAAATATTTAAAGAAGAAATGAAGGAGGGAAAGAAATAGATAATAATAAGACAAGAAAGAGAGAAAAGTAAATATTTAAAGAAGAAATGAAGGAGGGAAAGAAATAGATAATAATAAGACAAGAAAGAGAGAAAAGTAAATATTTAAAGAAGAAATGAAGGAGGGAAAGAAATAGATAATAATAAGACAAGAAAGAGAGAAAAGTAAATATTTAAAGAAGAAATGAAGGAGGGAAAGAAATAGATAATAATAAGACAAGAAAGAGAGAAAAGTAAATATTTAAAGAAGAAATGAAGGAGGGAAAGAAATAGATAATAATAAGACAAGAAAGAGAGAAAAGTAAATATTTAAAGAAGAAATGAAGGAGGGAAAGAAATAGATAATAATAAGACAAGAAAGAGAGAAAAGTAAATATTTAAAGAAGAAATGAAGGAGGGAAAGAAATAGATAATAATAAGACAAGAAAGAGAGAAAAGTAAATATTTAAAGAAGAAATGAAGGAGGGAAAGAAATAGATAATAATAAGACAAGAAAGAGAGAAAAGTAAATATTTAAAGAAGAAATGAAGGAGGGAAAGAAATAGATAATAATAAGACAAGAAAGAGAGAAAAGTAAATATTTAAAGAAGAAATGAAGGAGGGAAAGAAATAGATAATAATAAGACAAGAAAGAGAGAAAAGTAAATATTTAAAGAAGAAATGAAGGAGGGAAAGAAATAGATAATAATAAGACAAGAAAGAGAGAAAAGTAAATATTTAAAGAAGAAATGAAGGAGGGAAAGAAATAGATAATAATAAGACAAGAAAGAGAGAAAAGTAAATATTTAAAGAAGAAATGAAGGAGGGAAAGAAATAGATAATAATAAGACAAGAAAGAGAGAAAAGTAAATATTTAAAGAAGAAATGAAGGAGGGAAAGAAATAGATAATAATAAGACAAGAAAGAGAGAAAAGTAAATATTTAAAGAAGAAATGAAGGAGGGAAAGAAATAGATAATAATAAGACAAGAAAGAGAGAAAAGTAAATATTTAAAGAAGAAATGAAGGAGGGAAAGAAATAGATAATAATAAGACAAGAAAGAGAGAAAAGTAAATATTTAAAGAAGAAATGAAGGAGGGAAAGAAATAGATAATAATAAGACAAGAAAGAGAGAAAAGTAAATATTTAAAGAAGAAATGAAGGAGGGAAAGAAATAGATAATAATAAGACAAGAAAGAGAGAAAAGTAAATATTTAAAGAAGAAATGAAGGAGGGAAAGAAATAGATAATAATAAGACAAGAAAGAGAGAAAAGTAAATATTTAAAGAAGAAATGAAGGAGGGAAAGAAATAGATAATAATAAGACAAGAAAGAGAGAAAAGTAAATATTTAAAGAAGAAATGAAGGAGGGAAAGAAATAGATAATAATAAGACAAGAAAGAGAGAAAAGTAAATATTTAAAGAAGAAATGAAGGAGGGAAAGAAATAGATAATAATAAGACAAGAAAGAGAGAAATAAATATTTAAAGAAGAAATGAAGGAGGGAAAGAAATAGATAATAATAAGACAAGAAAGAGAGAAATAAATTGTTAAATAGGAAATAAAGAGAAGAAGAAATAGTTATTTAAGAAAAGAGAGAAGAGAGCAAGCGAGGAAGAAATAGTTATTTAAGAAAAGAGAGAAGAGAGCAAGCGAGGAAGAAATAGTTATTTAAGAAAAGAGAGAAGAGAGCAAGCGAGGAAGAAATAGTTATTTAAGAAAAGAGAGAAGAGAGCAGGGAGGAAGAAATAGATCATGAACAGAAATAAAGAGTGAATGAAAGCCAAAGTAATTACACGATGTCAGAAGGCCAGTAGATTTATTTGAGTTGTAAGTACTAACAGAGGCAAGGATAAAGGGATGAAACCAACAGAAGGAGGTTCGGGAGATTGCCTCTTAAGACGTGTGGGCTACTTGAAACCAAAAGTCCATCCTATTGTCCCAACACAAACATCCTTCTTTTTGGAGGGCAGAGGAAGGGTTAAACACGATGAGCAGCGGGGACAGCCACGTGGTGCTCATAGGAAGAAGGGGAAAAAAAGAAAGATGGTCTTGTCAATCAATTATTCAAACATAGTCATACCGAAGGGGGTTGGTGTCGGAAGGGTTATTATGACTCTGTGAGACTGAAGTATGGCGGGTGCGCAAGGGGAGCGGGTGGTAGGGATTGATTATGACTCTGTGAGGCGGGTGCCCAAGGGGAGTGGGTGGTGGTTGAGGGGGGAGGCAGGTTTAGTTCTGAGATTTCGGGCTATTGGCCTAAAAATATCTATACAGACGAGAAATAATAACAAGCGAAACATACGAAGTATCAAGGCGGATATAAGGACACAACCTGACAACAGCTCGCTGACCAGAGGCGCACCAGAATGAGGGGTGAAGGGAAGGGAGGGACCAGCCAATGACTGATGCTGCCTTCTTGTGGCAAAGGTGCCACAGAGACTGTCACTCGCGTGTGGGCTTGTACAGCTACAGCACAAGTTGCAAGGTCAGGGGCGCACCTCCCCCCCTCTCAAGGGCACATTCCGTGGTCAAATGGAAGCCAACAAAAGACAATTTGTGATAGAAGAAATGAAATATGAAAGTAGATTGATCACAACTGTTTCCGTACTCAATGGGCTCATGAAAGTAGATTGATCACAACTGTTTCCGTACTCAATGGGCTCATGAAAGTAGATTGATCACAACTGTTTCCGTACTCAATGGGCTCATGAAAGTAGATTGATCACAACTGTTTCCGTACTCAATGGGCTCATGAAAGTAGATTGATCACAACTGTTTCCGTACTCAATGGGCTCATGAAAGTAGATTGATCACAACTGTTTCCGTACTCAATGGGCTCATGAAAGTAGATTGATCACAACTGTTTCCGTACTCAATGGGCTCATGAAAGTAGATTGATCACAACTGTTTCCGTACTCAATGGGCTCATGAAAGTAGATTGATCACAACTGTTTCCGTACTCAATGGGCTCATGAAAGTAGATTGATCACAACTGTTTCCGTACTCAATGGGCTCATGAAAGTAGATTGATCACAACTGTTTCCGTACTCAATGGGCTCATGAAAGTAGATTGATCACAACTGTTTCCGTACTCAATGGGCTCATGAAAGTAGATTGATCACAACTGTTTCCGTACTCAATGGGCTCATGAAAGTAGATTGATCACAACTGTTTCCGTACTCAATGGGCTCATGAAAGTAGATTGATCACAACTGTTTCCGTACTCAATGGGCTCATGAAAGTAGATTGATCACAACTGTTTCCGTACTCAATGGGCTCATGAAAGTAGATTGATCACAACTGTTTCCGTACTCAATGGGCTCATGAAAGTAGATTGATCACAACTGTTTCCGTACTCAATGGGCTCATGAAAGTAGATTGATCACAACTGTTTCCGTACTCAATGGGCTCATGAAAGTAGATTGATCACAACTGTTTCCGTACTCAATGGGCTCATGAAAGTAGATTGATCACAACTGTTTCCGTACTCAATGGGCTCATGAAAGTAGATTGATCACAACTGTTTCCGTACTCAATGGGCTCATGAAAGTAGATTGATCACAACTGTTTCCGTACTCAATGGGCTCATGAAAGTAGATTGATCACAACTGTTTCCGTACTCAATGGGCTCATGAAAGTAGATTGATCACAACTGTTTCCGTACTCAATGGGCTCATGAAAGTAGATTGATCACAACTGTTTCCGTACTCAATGGGCTCATGAAAGTAGATTGATCACAACTGTTTCCGTACTCAATGGGCTCATGAAAGTAGATTGATCACAACTGTTTCCGTACTCAATGGGCTCATGAAAGTAGATTGATCACAACTGTTTCCGTACTCAATGGGCTCATGAAAGTAGATTGATCACAACTGTTTCCGTACTCAATGGGCTCATGAAAGTAGATTGATCACAACTGTTTCCGTACTCAATGGGCTCATGAAAGTAGATTGATCACAACTGTTTCCGTACTCAATGGGCTCATGAAAGTAGATTGATCACAACTGTTTCCGTACTCAATGGGCTCATGAAAGTAGATTGATCACAACTGTTTCCGTACTCAATGGGCTCATGAAAGTAGATTGATCACAACTGTTTCCGTACTCAATGGGCTCATGAAAGTAGATTGATCACAACTGTTTCCGTACTCAATGGGCTCATGAAAGTAGATTGATCACAACTGTTTCCGTACTCAATGGGCTCATGAAAGTAGATTGATCACAACTGTTTCCGTACTCAATGGGCTCATGAAAGTAGATTGATCACAACTGTTTCCGTACTCAATGGGCTCATGAAAGTAGATTGATCACAACTGTTTCCGTACTCAATGGGCTCATGAAAGTAGATTGATCACAACTGTTTCCGTACTCAATGGGCTCATGAAAGTAGATTGATCACAACTGTTTCCGTACTCAATGGGCTCATGAAAGTAGATTGATCACAACTGTTTCCGTACTCAATGGGCTCATGAAAGTAGATTGATCACAACTGTTTCCGTACTCAATGGGCTCATGAAAGTAGATTGATCACAACTGTTTCCGTACTCAATGGGCTCATGAAAGTAGATTGATCACAACTGTTTCCGTACTCAATGGGCTCATGAAAGTAGATTGATCACAACTGTTTCCGTACTCAATGGGCTCATGAAAGTAGATTGATCACAACTGTTTCCGTACTCAATGGGCTCATGAAAGTAGATTGATCACAACTGTTTCCGTACTCAATGGGCTCATGAAAGTAGATTGATCACAACTGTTTCCGTACTCAATGGGCTCATGAAAGTAGATTGATCACAACTGTTTCCGTACTCAATGGGCTCATGAAAGTAGATTGATCACAACTGTTTCCGTACTCAATGGGCTCATGAAAGTAGATTGATCACAACTGTTTCCGTACTCAATGGGCTCATGAAAGTAGATTGATCACAACTGTTTCCGTACTCAATGGGCTCATGAAAGTAGATTGATCACAACTGTTTCCGTACTCAATGGGCTCATGAAAGTAGATTGATCACAACTGTTTCCGTACTCAATGGGCTCATGAAAGTAGATTGATCACAACTGTTTCCGTACTCAATGGGCTCATGAAAGTAGATTGATCACAACTGTTTCCGTACTCAATGGGCTCATGAAAGTAGATTGATCACAACTGTTTCCGTACTCAATGGGCTCATGAAAGTAGATTGATCACAACTGTTTCCGTACTCAATGGGCTCATGAAAGTAGATTGATCACAACTGTTTCCGTACTCAATGGGCTCATGAAAGTAGATTGATCACAACTGTTTCCGTACTCAATGGGCTCATGAAAGTAGATTGATCACAACTGTTTCCGTACTCAATGGGCTCATGAAAGTAGATTGATCACAACTGTTTCCGTACTCAATGGGCTCATGAAAGTAGATTGATCACAACTGTTTCCGTACTCAATGGGCTCATGAAAGTAGATTGATCACAACTGTTTCCGTACTCAATGGGCTCATGAAAGTAGATTGATCACAACTGTTTCCGTACTCAATGGGCTCATGAAAGTAGATTGATCACAACTGTTTCCGTACTCAATGGGCTCATGAAAGTAGATTGATCACAACTGTTTCCGTACTCAATGGGCTCATGAAAGTAGATTGATCACAACTGTTTCCGTACTCAATGGGCTCATGAAAGTAGATTGATCACAACTGTTTCCGTACTCAATGGGCTCATGAAAGTAGATTGATCACAACTGTTTCCGTACTCAATGGGCTCATGAAAGTAGATTGATCACAACTGTTTCCGTACTCAATGGGCTCATGAAAGTAGATTGATCACAACTGTTTCCGTACTCAATGGGCTCATGAAAGTAGATTGATCACAACTGTTTCCGTACTCAATGGGCTCATGAAAGTAGATTGATCACAACTGTTTCCGTACTCAATGGGCTCATGAAAGTAGATTGATCACAACTGTTTCCGTACTCAATGGGCTCATGAAAGTAGATTGATCACAACTGTTTCCGTACTCAATGGGCTCATGAAAGTAGATTGATCACAACTGTTTCCGTACTCAATGGGCTCATGAAAGTAGATTGATCACAACTGTTTCCGTACTCAATGGGCTCATGAAAGTAGATTGATCACAACTGTTTCCGTACTCAATGGGCTCATGAAAGTAGATTGATCACAACTGTTTCCGTACTCAATGGGCTCATGAAAGTAGATTGATCACAACTGTTTCCGTACTCAATGGGCTCATGAAAGTAGATTGATCACAACTGTTTCCGTACTCAATGGGCTCATGAAAGTAGATTGATCACAACTGTTTCCGTACTCAATGGGCTCATGAAAGTAGATTGATCACAACTGTTTCCGTACTCAATGGGCTCATGAAAGTAGATTGATCACAACTGTTTCCGTACTCAATGGGCTCATGAAAGTAGATTGATCACAACTGTTTCCGTACTCAATGGGCTCATGAAAGTAGATTGATCACAACTGTTTCCGTACTCAATGGGCTCATGAAAGTAGATTGATCACAACTGTTTCCGTACTCAATGGGCTCATGAAAGTAGATTGATCACAACTGTTTCCGTACTCAATGGGCTCATGAAAGTAGATTGATCACAACTGTTTCCGTACTCAATGGGCTCATGAAAGTAGATTGATCACAACTGTTTCCGTACTCAATGGGCTCATGAAAGTAGATTGATCACAACTGTTTCCGTACTCAATGGGCTCATGAAAGTAGATTGATCACAACTGTTTCCGTACTCAATGGGCTCATGAAAGTAGATTGATCACAACTGTTTCCGTACTCAATGGGCTCATGAAAGTAGATTGATCACAACTGTTTCCGTACTCAATGGGCTCATGAAAGTAGATTGATCACAACTGTTTCCGTACTCAATGGGCTCATGAAAGTAGATTGATCACAACTGTTTCCGTACTCAATGGGCTCATGAAAGTAGATTGATCACAACTGTTTCCGTACTCAATGGGCTCATGAAAGTAGATTGATCACAACTGTTTCCGTACTCAATGGGCTCATGAAAGTAGATTGATCACAACTGTTTCCGTACTCAATGGGCTCATGAAAGTAGATTGATCACAACTGTTTCCGTACTCAATGGGCTCATGAAAGTAGATTGATCACAACTGTTTCCGTACTCAATGGGCTCATGAAAGTAGATTGATCACAACTGTTTCCGTACTCAATGGGCTCATGAAAGTAGATTGATCACAACTGTTTCCGTACTCAATGGGCTCATGAAAGTAGATTGATCACAACTGTTTCCGTACTCAATGGGCTCATGAAAGTAGATTGATCACAACTGTTTCCGTACTCAATGGGCTCATGAAAGTAGATTGATCACAACTGTTTCCGTACTCAATGGGCTCATGAAAGTAGATTGATCACAACTGTTTCCGTACTCAATGGGCTCATGAAAGTAGATTGATCACAACTGTTTCCGTACTCAATGGGCTCATGAAAGTAGATTGATCACAACTGTTTCCGTACTCAATGGGCTCATGAAAGTAGATTGATCACAACTGTTTCCGTACTCAATGGGCTCATGAAAGTAGATTGATCACAACTGTTTCCGTACTCAATGGGCTCATGAAAGTAGATTGATCACAACTGTTTCCGTACTCAATGGGCTCATGAAAGTAGATTGATCACAACTGTTTCCGTACTCAATGGGCTCATGAAAGTAGATTGATCACAACTGTTTCCGTACTCAATGGGCTCATGAAAGTAGATTGATCACAACTGTTTCCGTACTCAATGGGCTCATGAAAGTAGATTGATCACAACTGTTTCCGTACTCAATGGGCTCATGAAAGTAGATTGATCACAACTGTTTCCGTACTCAATGGGCTCATGAAGAAAATTTCTTAGAAATATTTCATTACCGAAGGAGTTCATTGTATAAAGAAATATATATAATTATCTGAGCGTTTTCTCTTTTTACTGTTAACAGCAAAAAACATAAGAATACATAGTCTAGCTCTTACTCTTAAACCATTTTATAATCCTAAACTTTTTACAAACTTTATATAGAAAAAAATAACTCCAAACCAATAGCCACCGACATTTGTCGAAATTGTTCATGTTGAATGGCGGTGTATGATTGAGGATATATATTCCACGTACTTATTTAGGAACACAACATTATCAGAGTTTTATTATCAACTTCTCAACTGAACTCCATGGGTATACTCTATTTTTATTTTTAAAAGATATTCTTAATAATGTTTTGTCTGTTTTTTTCTGAAATTCATAAACGTGTTCAGACCTTGTTCAGTTTTTCCAAACTTTTCCAAGCTTTGGTCAATTTTTCAGTAGCATTCACAAAAAAAAAAAAAAAAAAAAAAAAAATGTCGGTTTTTCCTAAACTTTCACAAAACGGGTGAACCCTACAGTAGTTTAAACATAATTCTGTAAATCAAACGAAAGACTATAATAAGAGGGACCGATTTAATATTTCTGCCATTTGATGACTCGAAAGACTTCTTTTCGGAATTCCCGAGTCTCTTTTGTACTGTACACATCCGCTTTATTTAATCGCTATGATTTTCTGAATGAAAAATTAAAATTGAAAGCTGTATACAGCGGATACATTTAGTCAAACGTAGAAGCGTAGTAATCATTTATTAAGACAGCGATATTGGATGCGCATGGAGAAAAGAACATATAAGCTCTAAAAATAGAGCAAGAGGTCCATCTTATTATAGTCCTTGATCAAACCTACTGTCCACATTATCTATCACAAACATAAATTCCAACCCACAACTCATTTTTTGTCCTCTTCCAAAACAACAACAAAAGCTTGTCTCATCCACCCACGCAGAACCAGGGTAATCCGGAATTATGGTGTCCACCGTACTGTCCAGCTGAAGACAATAAGAGACTTAGCCTCCAATTCTTCTTCGATGTCAGGAAGAAAAGAAAAACGAAAAAAAAAAAAAAAAAAAATGACGCATTCGTATTTCTACTTTTTGCTGAAATACAATAATAATATATCCGTCCTCAGCGTCCCCAACCACACCATCCCCCCAGTCTTAACGAAAAGAAAACTATTTCCGGTAGATTCCTGAAGTTTAATTACAGATACACCCAAACACAAACACACCAATACATAATCACACAGACACGAGTAAGCTCTTCACTTTTCGCCCAACTATTTGTTTGTCTTCCCATAGTTCACTCTTTTGTTGATTTTTTCTCAGGTATTCTTTGTATTGGAAAATCAATTTCGGCCTTTAAAAACAAATGGGTAGAAGAGGTGGGGGAGAGTCCCAAGCAAGGGGCGAAGCCAGAACATTTTTCCAGGAGAGGGGGGGGGGCGGCTGAACTTTTGAATTAGTAGCAAATTGATTAGACATCTATATAAGCATATTAAAAAAAATGTTGCAAAAAATTTCCAGGAAGGGGGGGGGGGGTGGGGGGTTAGCTCAGCCCTCACCTCTCCTTGTGGATTCGCCCCTGTATTTATCGTGTTGTTGTTGTTTTTTTTTTGTGTGAATGGACATCATTGGAGGGTGGTGGGAGGTTTTAACCTTAGATTATTTCAGGCGCACAAGCCAAAAAATACAAAAGAAAAATTTACAAAAAAAAAAAAAGCAATAACATTTTGTTTGATTGATTGGCGACTTTCTGGCCTTTAGAGAGAAAAACAACCACAATGGTTTCCTGACTCAGCACTAAGAAACACCAACAACAGACATTTGTAGTTCGAGGATTGAGTCCAGAGCTTGGAAATGCTCCTACCATTCTTCAACTTTGACAAGAGATCAAAAATAATAATGTATAGAACAGCAGTCAACAACAACAGTGTGCAGCATGTAGTGTTTCTCAAACTGTTTCTTGGTGTCCAGGGAACACTAAACTTGCATATTTGATGTGATGAGGTGGAGAAAAACCACAAAAATAATAATACATTCAACAGCAGGCAACAACAGTTTGATTCAAGAAGTGTTTCTCAAAGTGTTTCTTGGTGTCCAGGGAAATTTAAACTAACATATTTGATGTGATGAGGAGGAGCAAAACCACAATAATAAAAATCTAAATTTTAAAATATTTCAAAGCATCTTAACATACTACATAATTTGTGTTTTGAAATTTTCGAGTTAGAGGAATGATGGCAATGATTTTTTTTTTAAGAAAAAAAAATTGAAAATTGCCAAATCTCAGGAAAAAAATTACAACTACCGAAGGTCCTAGGTTCGAATCCTGGTGAAGGCAAGGATTTTTTACAGGATCTGGAGTGTGTCCCTGAGTCTACCCAGCTCTCATGTGTACCTGACATTAGTTGCGGTAAATCACCTAGTATGACTTAGCCACTAGTGACCGACCGAACCAAATTTTTAGTTTCGACCGAAAACGAAATTATACCGAATTTTATACATTGACTTTCGGCCGAAACCAAAGCCGAAAACAAACGTGTAACTACAACTTCAGCTGAAACCGAAAAAATGCGAAACAAATGATTTCAAAAGACTGCACATTTATGTGTAATATTAACTAGATTATGGGCACTCTATTTGAGTAAACCATTCTTTGGAGTGATTAAATAATCCGTTATTATGAACTTCAGTCTTCTACTTCACATTAGGTATGTTAATATCCTTCTTTTTCTCTCAAAACCTTTTTTCGGTTCTAAATATCCCATTTTTTAAACCATTTTCGGTTCCCCCTCTCCGCCCCCAGGCAAAGTAAGATATAGTTTGGAAAATAAAAATTTGCATTGATTATACTAAAAAAATAATACAAAGGACCATTGATCCTTAGAACGTGGTGAAATCTTTTTTTTTTTAAATTGTTGATTTTGGATTAGCAGACGTCAAAAGCTGCAGTGTCCTGAATTTAGACCTTCATAATTAAAATATAAATCAGTGGATGTTAGATCTACATGTGTATACACATTAAAATAATATTTGTAGAATATGAATAAAATCCCAGACACATCTATTTAGGGTTGACAGACGTCCGGCAAGAAAATTAACCGTATTCGAAAAGAACCTTACATGTGCTGCAAAGTTGTTTTTTTAATTGCCGTGGGACACCATAATGAATGATTTCCTCTCGAAATCCAGTTTTCGTTTAACATCCCTAGTTCACACAGATTAATTCACAACAGTTTTCAGTAAATGAAAGTATCAATAAGCAGAGTAATAGATGCAGCAATAGTGTAGCATTTTGAATTTTGAAAGTCAAAATAGACATTCGGCTGATGACTTAAAGTCAATATCAGTTTCGGTCGAAACCGTAAACAAACCGATAACTAACCTTTTGGCTTCGACCGAAACCACCCCAAAATTATTTTTTTTTCATATTTTCGGCGCCGAAACCGAATTTCGGTCGGTCTCTATTGTTACGTCCACAATCCCCTTGTGGCCAGAGCTGTGTAGATCTTGCTGATAATTCTCGTTAGTCCTAGGGGATACTTTAATTATTAGTATTTATGTTTCAGTATTACACGAACTCTTCTTATAGTCCTGGGCACAAACTCAGTATTTGTATTCCAACATTTCCTTTCTTGGGCATTAGAGTAGTAGATAAATCTTATAGTAATGTATACAACACAATAGAATAGTAACTTGACAAGGAAGCTTCAGTGTAACTGTTGTTGATAGTTTATTTCAGGTGATATGTTCAATATATACAATATATCTATTATGTACAGTTATAATAAAATAGTGCAAACACAAACGTTCTCAAAGGAACATATTTTGAAACTCTCTGTCTTTCAGACAAAACAAATCATTAAATACCATCCGAGTGGTGCAAGGGACAGACCCATTACCAGTAGGGGTGAAAATCATGGTAACATTACAAAACTCATAACAAAACGATAGGAACTTCCCCTATTAAATAATGAGTCGTTCCCAGACCCTGAGAATTTGAGATCAACACAGAATCCCAGCATTACCTAGAATCTTTTGTTTTCCTACTAAACGTCCTAATATTGTGTGTAGTGAGAAAAGAGAGAGAGAGAAGAATAAACATTGCGTGTTCCAATTCTTGGAAAAACAATATACATGACACTATTGGCCACAGAAACTGGTGAACGCTGCTTCACCGGCCCTATGATCAATTTGTTCCGTAAGGTATTTTTTACTCCCTTTTCTGGTCAACCATATGCAATCTTTCTCGATTCTTAGACTTTAATAATAATAATTTCAGTCATTAGTTAGAAAGCAAATGTACATAAAATAAGATGTTGCAAATTAACAACAAGAACAACAAACAGAAACTCAGCATACTTTCAGAATGTTAATGCTCAATTTCAGTCACTGATTTTTTTTTGTTAGATCCAGAATAAAGAAAAAGATCTACTTGTAAAAAAAAAAGAAAATACGTTAGCTAAACAAAGAAGTTTAAAAAGAAGTAATGGTTATAGTATCTGAGATTTCTCATGGAGCTCTTGGGAAATCCCCGGAATGTCATTTGAGAATCACTGGGTTTTCCCGTACTGCGAAATATTATTATGTTATATATTTTTTTTTAATTATTTACTTTTTTGTATTGTTTCCTATTTGTTTTTTTTTTCTTTTTGATAGCGTTATTGTTAGTTTAATATTATTAATAAGAAGTCAAGTCAACACAACCGTTCGCTACTTTTTAATACCAAAAGCTTGACCGCAACAATTCTTATACATGTGCCAGGGCGACAGGAAACAAACAAACAAAAAACTAAAAACATTCTGACTACAGTTTGTATTAAAACAATAAGTAAAGTATCCAGTCGGACAAATGTCATACATAGGGGGCCGGTGAAGCAGCGTTCACCAGTTTCTGTGGCCACTGCATACCAGGTGATTGTGTGGCCAGCCCTATGCACAGCCGCCTTTACTTTACCCCAAATAAGGTCGGGTACCTATCAGAGCTGGATAGACTCAGGGACATACCAGGTGATTGTGTGGCCAGCCCTATGCACAGCCGCCTTTACTTTACCCCAAATAAGGTCGGGTACCTATCAGAGCTGGATAGACTCAGGGACATACCAGGTGATTGTGTGGCCAGCCCTATGCACAGCCGCCTTTACTTTACCCCAAATAAGGTCGGGTACCTATCAGAGCTGGGTAGACTCAGGGACCCTGGGGAAAAATCCTAGCCTGCACCAGGATTCGAACCGAGGGCCTTCGGTACGTCAGCTGAACGCGCTGCCCAGCATGCCCCATAATAAATAAACAATAAACACAAACTAAATACAGAAAGAAACGTTCTAATTTCAGGTTTTATTGTAATATCGTTTTTTGTCCCTTGCTCTATTAACGAAACACACTGTAGCGGGGGGGGGGGGGGGGGGGGTAGGGAGGTTCGAGAACGGAGAAGATGATAAAGCAAACCAAACGTAACTGGATACGCCATCTTATTGAGTAAAGCGGGCGGGCGGGGGTGGGCTACACGACCCCGGGGCCGGAAAGACGGAAGATGAAACAATTATGGCGGATGTCGAAGATGTCCCCTGGACATGGAGGCGGGTTTGCGTGGGTGGCTATTATGGCAGCTCACTTCGTCTTAGTGCAAATTCACTTCATAATTCACTCTGGTTGGATTGTGTGTGTGTGTGTGTGCGGGGGGGGGGGCTACTAGAAGTAGAAAGTTTTAAGTACTTAGGCAGCATAGTCGACAAACTAGGAGGGACCGAAACAGATATAAAAGTCAGAACGGGCCAAGCAAGATCAGCCTTTAACCAACTGAAAAAGTTTTGGAGATCCAGAAATCTATTCCTGAACACAAAGTAAAGAATATTTAACACCATTGTTAAACCCATTGTGATGTATGGATCGGAAACTTGGAGAATGACCGCCACCAATGTCAGGAAAATACAGGCATTTGTTAACACCTGCCTCAGAAGTATCCTTAGGATAAGTTGGCCAGAAACCATCAGTAATGAAGAACTCTGGCAACGAACTAAACAGAAGCCTGTGGAAGAAGAAATTTCCCAAAAGAGATGGAAATGGATTGGCCACACCCTCAGAAAACTGGCATACTGTGTCACTCGGCAAGCGCTCACTTGGAACCCCCAAGGCATCTATTTGTCTATCTATCAATCTCTATATACATGTATACATTGGTAACTAAGTAAACTAACTATTGTGATCAAGTGATGATACAGCGGAAAAACATGGGATAGAATAGTTATGGAGGTAATTTAATGTTGAAATAGTAGTAATTTAAAGGAAATATAGTGGTCACACAAAGTGGTAAATGGGGTGGTGATAGAGAAAGTCTTATCATATCAACAGACGCCTGTTCTATTAACAATAAAAAGGTAAAGATCAATTAGTCTGTTGCCATTTTCACAAGTATGAAAAACATTGAAAAGTGTGAGCGTTGTTGAACTTCAATATAAATACTCTCTGTAAAAAGAAAATAATAAATCACAAGAGATGACATTCAGCTTGTAAAACAAGACAATGAAAATATACGAACTACTACACCCCCTACCCCACTATACTTGTATAGGGGAAGCAGTTATAGTAGACTGTAGTAAAATATCTTGAAGCATTGGACACTATACTTGTATAGGGGAAGCAGTTATAGTAGACTGTAGTAAAATATCTTCAAGCATTGGACACTATACTTGTATAGGGGAAGCAGTTATAGTAGACTGTAGTAAAATATCTTGAAGCATTGGACACTATACTTGTATAGGGGAAGCAGTTATAGTAGACTGTAGTAAAATATCTTGAAGCATTGGACACTATACTTGTATAGGGGAAGCAGTTATAGTAGACTGTAGTAAAATATCTTCAAGCATTGGACACTATACTTGTATAGGGGAAGCAGTTATAGTAGACTGTAGTAAAATATCTTGAAGCATTGGACACTTATACTTGTATAGGGGAAGCAGTTATAGTAGACTGTAGTAAAATATCTTGAAGCATTGGACACTATACTTGTATAGGGGAAGCAGTTATAGTAGACTGTAGTAAAATATCTTGAAGCATTGGACACTATACTTGTATAGGGGAAGCAGTTATAGTAGACTGTAGTAAAATATCTTGAAGCATTGGACACTATACTTGTATAGGGGAAGCAGTTATAGTAGACTGTAGTAAAATATCTTGAAGCATTGGACACTATACTTGTATAGGGGAAGCAGTTATAGTAGACTGTAGTAAAATATCTTGAAGCATTGAACACTATGCTTGTATAGGGGAAGCAATTATAGTACACTGTAGTAAAATATCTTGAAGCATTGGACACTATGCTTGTATAGGGGAAGCAGTTATAGTACACTGTAGTAAAATATCTTCAAGCATTGGACACTATACTTGTATAGGGGAAGCAGTTATAGTAGACTGTAGTAAAATATCTTGAAGCATTGGACACTATACTTGTATAGGGGAAGCAGTTATAGTAGACTGTAGTAAAATATCTTGAAGCATTGGACACTATACTTGTATAGGGGAAGCAGTTATAGTAGACTGTAGTAAAATATCTTGAAGCATTGGACACTATACTTGTATAGGGGAAGCAGTTATAGTAGACTGTAGTAAAATATCTTGAAGCATTGGACACTATGCTTGTATAGGGGAAGCAGTTATAGTAGACTGTAGTAAAATATCTTGAAGCATTGGACACTATACTTGTATAGGGGAAGCAGTTATAGTAGACTGTAGTAAAATATCTTGAAGCATTGGACACTATACTTGTATAGGGGAAGCAGTTATAGTAGACTGTAGTAAAATATCTTGAAGCATTGGACACTATACTTGTATAGGGGAAGCAGTTATAGTAGACTGTAGTAAAATATCTTGAAGCATTGGACACTATACTTGTATAGGGGAAGCAGTTATAGTAGACTGTAGTAAAATATCTTGAAGCATTGGACACTATACTTGTATAGGGGAAGCAGTTATAGTAGACTGTAGTAAAATATCTTGAAGCATTGGACACTATACTTGTATAGGGGAAGCAATTATAGTAGACTGTAGTAAAATATCTTGAAGCATTGGACACTATACTTGTATAGGGGAAGCAATTATAGTAGACTGTAGTAAAATATCTTGAAGCATTGGACACTGGCGCTATACGGAACTGCAGGGGAAAATATAAGGACGGGGGGGGGGGGGGGGGGTGAGACGTGCATGCGTGAGTTTTCTCTAATGTACTACTGTGTATATACCGTAATGTACAAGTGTATTTCATAATATACTAAGTGTTTTCCCTATTGTACACTGTGTGTATTCCATAATGTACAATTGTGTGTATTCCATAATATACAACTGTATGTATTCCCTTATGTACAAATGCATGTATTCCCTTATGTACAACTGCATGTATTCCCTTATGTACAAAGTGTGTTTATTCCATAACATACAACTGCATGTATTCCCTTATGTACAAAGTGTGTTTATTCCATAACATACAACTGCATGTATTCCCTTATGTACAAAGTGTGTTTATTCCATAACATACAACTGCATGTATTCCCTTATGTACAAAGTGTGTTTATCCCATAACATACAACTGCATGTATTCCCTTATGTACAAAGTGTGTTTATCCCATAACATACAACTGCATGTATTCCCTTATGTACAAAGTGTGTTTATTCCATAACATACAACATCATGTATTCCCTTATGTACAAAGTGTGTTTATTCCATAACATACAACATCATGTATTCCCTTATGTACAAAGTGTGTTTATTCCATAACATACAACTGCATGTATACCCTTATGTACAACTGTATGTATTCCCTTAAGTACAACTGTGGGTATTCCCTAAGGTACAAAGTGTGTGTATTCCCTAATGTACAACTGTATGTATCTGCCTAAAGTACAAAGTGTGTGTATTCCCTATTGTACAACTGTGAGTATATCCCTAAAGCACAAAGTATGTTCATTCCATGGTGTTAAAGTGTTTCGGGAGAGCACTACATCAAACGGAGCCATACGGTGTCCTTTCAACTCTATCCATTAAAAAAAACGGTTATAAAACTCTCACTGAGTGAAAGCCATAAAATAAAAAACATAAAAAGATCGCTACTGAATACCCTGACATATATATCTCCCCATAGATACGACCCAAGTGATGTTGACATCTTCACGGTTACCATGGCATTACGGTGTTGACAACTTGATGCCCTAGTTTTTTTTAGCGAGATAAGATCTAACCCCTAAAAGCTTTTCGGGTCTAAACTCGGTGGTTCCGAAAAAAAAAAAAAAAAAACAATTCCACTAACGTCGCCGTTCCCTATGTGAAGAGTTCCACATTTCACCGTATGTGTGAGCTAAAAATACAATTAAAGCCTTCACAATATTGCGCTACATCCCGGTAAATAATAATAATAATGGTTATTTATATAGCGCTTCTATCAGAGCTATTAAATTTAGCATGCTCAGTGCACTCTAGAAGATTTTTATTATTATAACGTCCACTATGCCCCAAAAAAAAAATTCCTGCAGGGCGGCAGGGATTTGTCGGCCGGAAGGGATAGAACCCAGTGCCTTTTGTTGACAATCCGGTGAACTAACCGCAGGACCAGCAGCCGGCCTCTACAAATGGAAGGACTTACGACGGTCATGGCCAAGGCCTCTCGGGAACGCTAATGCTCTACAGAGCGCCGGATCGCAACTTTTTAAAAGTTTATTAAATACATGAAACATAATTCAGCGGTCCTGAGGGCGATGTTGACAACAACAACAACATATCTTTAGTATAGATTGATGTTGAGCTAAGCTTGTAAAATATTGAGCCTTAACTTTACAATGTTGAGCTTAGTTTATAAAATAGTAAGCTAAGCTTGAACAATGTTGAGCTTAGCTTGTTCACTACTGGGCTTAACTAGAACTATGTTCAGTTTAGCGTTTAAAAATATCGAACAATTTTGAGCTTAGCTTGTAAAGAAAAAGGTAGCCGAGCGGCAGCGCGTTCGACTGGCGAGCTGAAGGTCCTAGGTTCGAATCTTGGTGCAGGCTAGGATTTTTTCCCGGGTCTGGAGGGTGTCCCTGAGTCTACCCAGCTCTGATGGGTACCTGACATTAGTTGGGGTAACGTAAAGGCGGCTGTGCGTAGTGCTGGCCACACAATCACCTAGTATGTCGTGGCCACAGAAACTGGTGAACGCTGCTTAACCGGCCCTATGATCAGTTTGGTCCGACGGGTACTTTAAAGCTAAGCTGAGCAAAACGTGTATGTTGAGCTAAGCTCGTATACTGATGAGCTAAGCTCGTATATTGATGAGCTAATCTTGTTCAAGTATTACCAATTGTCTGTTTACAATTTCAGACTGTATCTCGAGTACATCACAATAATCATCTTATCTGGATTTATGATCTCTACGGCCAGATTAGACTGTATTTAAAATGGATGGGATGCTATGTAAGATTACGTTGTCCACTAAGCTGAAGACAATAAGAGATCGTCAAGAGGAAATCAACAAACTGAATCTTTGTATTTCTAGTTTTACCAGATACCATTTGATTCTTCATCACCTTCCCAACAACTCTCCCCCCCCCCCTGTCTTAAACTATTTCCGGTAGATTCCTGAATTTGAATGACTCAACATATACATGGGGGGCAACATATACATGGGGGGGCAACATATACATGGGGGGGGGCAACATATACATGGGGGGGGCAACATATACATGGGGGGGGCAACATATACATGGGGGGGCAACATTTACATGGGGGGGGCAACATTTACATGGGGGGGCAACATATACATGGGGGGGCAACATTTATCCCCAAACACAGACACACTACGGTGGTCGAGCGGCAGCGCGTACCCAAGGTCCTGGGTTCGAACCCGGGTGAAGGCTAGGATTCTTTTCCCGGGTCTGAGTGTGTCCCTAAGTCTACCCAGCTCTGATGGGTACCTGACATTAGTTGGGGTAAAGCAAAGGGGGCTATGCATTGTGCTGGCCATACAATCGCCTAGTATGTCGTCGAATCCAAACAAACTGGCGTACGCTGCTTCACCGGCCCTATGATCTACTTTACTTTACAGACACACCCAAACAAGAAAAACCAACGATTTGGCTAGTTTGTAAAAATCCATCCCAAAGTTTTATCTCAAACGATTTTAAATGGAGGAGGACAGATAAGTGATATTATTACTTTGAGTGGATTCCAATAATAAGGTTATGCGGCAGTTATGCCTGCCCAATCAGTGCCAACCAACCACTGTCACTGTTTACCGCCGTAACACCCTCCTGTTACACTCTCACGCTTGTTGCTCAGCACCGCAACAACATCAACGCATTTCTGTGAGAACTCTCTCAGCGGCGCCACCTTCCTCGCCCATCCGAGTAAGTGCCCCACACCACCTTTGACGTGAAGGAATCACTCTATAGAAGCACCGACCGCGCACAGAGACTAAGTGGACGTGCAGGCCGGCCAAATGACCTGTCCGCCCGCCGTGATGACCAGGCCACCTCATTCATACGTCCGATTATAAAAACAACAACAACAAACAACAAACCATGTAATTATTGGTCCCAGAGTCTTGTGCTTGCTTCCAAGCGTATAGCTTTTGAAAAGAAGACGTTTAGATCAATCAATAGCTAGGGTGATTATTCAATTCTTACGTTGTAGTGAATACTAAGAAGGTTGGTTGGGTAAAGACCAAAGACACATGTTGTGCTTTCGTTGTTTTTCTACTGTCTGCCTATCATCTATCTATCTATCTATCTATATATCTATCTATCTATCTCTCTGTCTGTCTGTCGGTCTTTCTATCTATCTTTTTATCTATCTTTTAACATATCTACCTTTCTGTCTGTCTCTCTTTCAATCTATGTATGTTATGTCTATGTCTGTCTGTCAGTCTATCTATATGGTTGTCTATCATTCTTTCTTTCTATGTATCTATTTATCTAGTCATCTATAAGCATGTCGATCGGTTTATCTATCTAATCTATTTATCTAGCAATCTACCTATTTATATGTATTATATCTATCCATCTATATTTATATGTATTATATCTAGCCATCTTTATATATAGTCATCCTATCAATCAGTCTATATCTCTACCCTATCTCATTATCTATCCATCTATCTACCTATAATACAGTCTATTTCATATTATCTCTAAAGGGAATCTAATAAGAATCAATGTTAACATTCACACGAGTCTGTCCTTCCATCGACCTTACAAATACTGGCATGTCAAAACAAGAGAACCTTTGCATATACCCCAACCCCCATCGGCCTCTACCATATACCAAACATAGGCAACTAGCAAACATATATATCAGCTACAAGACACGGACACTACCATTTACCAAACATAGGCAACTAGCAAACATATATATCAGCTACAAGACACGGACACTACCATTTACCAAACATAGGCAACTAGCAAACATATATAATCAGCTACAAGACACGGACACTACCATTTACCAAATAACATTTCAAATAAAATATACGAAACTGTATTAAATAGTCAATTTTGACTAACTTCAAGACATCAATATTTATGATTAAAAAAATATATATTATAAATATAAATATAGCAAACCAAAAATCAATATAGCCAGGGCTATCTCTTATACCATTCATAGGACAATAAGCCAGGGTGGGTGAGGAATCAATAATAAGCCTCACTGGACGATGTGTCATCGGCGGTTAACACTGCACACTGACGGTCAAGATATATTTGTTACAGTTGCCGTTTAAAGCCCTTGTTACTTTTACTGTTGCCGTATGACCGTTGCCATTTTTTTCATTGCCATTTTTCTTTTCTTGTTAACCGTTGTCGTTAATACAGTTTTTCCGTGCCATTTTTTTTATACAATTCCCTTTTTTCTGTCATTTTTTTTTAATCGTTTCATTTTTTTTTTATCATTTCCATTTAATGTGACATTTTTAACAAGCCACTTTTTTTTCGCTCTTTGCAATTTTACCGAGCACTATGTTGCGCTCCGAACATTAACTTTTTACATGCGGCACATCGGAGCGCTGGGGCCGAAGTTGGCTGAAGGAGATTTGAATTGAAACGAACTAGTTAAAAAATTTGCACATGTATAGGCCTACATCAATACATATACATACATACATACACTCTCACACCCAGATCCCCACAGGGTAATTAAAACACACGCCGCAAATAATGAGGCGGCCTCCAGTAAGGTCGATCCCAGCCCAGCTTTTACGGCCTTCTATTATATAATATGTGCCATAGCTCAGGGGTCGACAAAGTATGGCACGCGAAGCTATTTACAATGTCACGCGAAATTCTGTCAGAAAGGCACTACAAGTTTTGTCTTCGAGAAACTTGAAGTGCTAAAGCAAGACGTTTTTTTTTTAAGGCTGTTGGCGCGCTGAATGAATTAGAAATCTAACTTTGGCACACTGCTGTTAAAAGGTTGCCAGCCTCTGCATGATAGTTCAAGAGAAGAGACACGTTTGTGGCTTGGAGTTGGAGGCCAAGAAACGCAGCAACAACTGAGTGATGAATATACAAAGAGAGAACTCGGCCCGTTGGCATTTAATGTGGCACAAGGGACGGAATCCGTTTCCCCTTTCCTTCTTACGTTGATGTTGTTTTTATTTAACCATACGTTGTTGTTATTTGTTTGTCCGAAAAGCGATTCACCGCTATTTGAGAGCGCGTGACGAGAAAACGTTAATATACAAAAGTGCTGGAGATGGAGAGAGTGAGCGGAGTATAATGTTTGAGCCAATGTCCAGGCCAGGAATAATAGAGAATTTGTAATGGCGTGATGCATAGCAAGTACAACTACACTATACAAACACTCATCTATTGATATATTGTGGTGAAGTGTATTAATTCTTCTATATATGTATCAGGATTTTTTTTAAACGCCGTGGTACAATGGAGGTTTCATAATTTGTCTTCGCGGCACATAAGAGGGAAAAAATACTGGAATCGTGGTTACATTCACCCAAGAAATGGGTTGCCTGAACAAACCAAGAAAACCAGTTACTTAACATCTCTTAAAAAACATAACACTAATCAAAATGCAAGACTAGACTTAAACCACGGAAAAAGCGTAGGACGCAATAATCTATTTTATAGGAGCATCTATAAAAAAGGAATCTGTGAGAATGGGGGGGGGGGGCATAAATTCCATTCTCCACCATCCCCTATCTTACATGAATAAACCAATCTCAGACATACAAACATGAACTCTGAACCTACAGTAACCAATACATTCTATGGCAACAGAGAACAGCTCTGGAACATCTGAACCTACAGTAACCAATACATTCTATGACAACAGAGAACAGCTCTAGAACATCTGAACCTACAGTAACCAATACATTCTATGACAACAGAGAACAGCTCTAGAACATCTGAACCTACAGTAACCAATACATTCTATGACAACAGAGAACAGCTCTATAACTCTGAACCTACAGTAACCAATACATTCTACGACAACAGAGAACAGCTTTATAACATATGAACCTACAGTAGCCAATACATTCTATGACAACAGAGAACAGCTCTATAACTCAACCTACAGTAACCAATACATTCTATGACAACAGAGAACAGCTCTTTAACTCTGAACCTACAGTGACCATTTCATTCTATGACAACTGAGAACAGCTCTATAACTCAACCTACAGTAACCAATACATTCTATGACAACAGAGAACAGCTCTATAACTCTCAACCTACAGTGACCAATACATTCTATGATAACAGAGAACAGCTCTATAACTCAACCTACAGTAACCAATACATTCTATGACAACAGAGAACAGCTCTATAACTCTGAACCTACAGTAACCAATACATTCTACGACAACAGAGAACAGCTCTAGAACATCTGAACCTACAGTAACCAATACATTCTATGACAACAGAGAACAGCTCTATAACTCTTAACCGACAGTAACCAATACATTCTACGACAACAGAGAACAGCTCTAGAACATCTGAACCTACAGTAACCAATACATTCTACGACAACAGAGAACAGCTCTATAACATCTGAACCTACATAACCAATACATTCTATGACAACAGAGAACAGCTCTATAACTCTGAGCCTACAGTAACCAATACAATCTACGACAACAGAGAACAGCTCTAGAACATCTGAACCTACAGTAACCAATACATTATATTATATGTAGAGAACAGCTCTATAACTCTGAACCTACAGTAACCTTTAAATTCTACGACAACAGAGAACAGCTCTATAACATCTGAACCTACAGTTACCAATACATTATATGACAACAGAGAACAGCTCTATAACTCTGAACCTACAGTAACCAATACATTCTACGACAACAGAGAACAGCTCTATAACTCTGAACCTACAGTAACCTATACATTCTACGACAACAGAGAACAGCTCTATAACATCTGAACCTACAGTAACAAATACATTATATGACAACAGAGAACAGGTCTATAACTCTGAACCTACAGTAACCTATACATTCTACGACAACAGAGAACAGCTCTATAACATCTGAACCTACAGTAGCCAATACATTCTACGACAACAGAGAACAGCTCTATAACTCTGAACCTACAGTAACCAATACATTCTATGACAACAGAGAACAGCTCTATAAAGACAAATCTATCCATTTGTCTGGCGATTTCCCGAAGAGCAAAAGGCTTTTCGGTCACCTTCCCAGAAGAAGAACTGGCTTTGGGAGCGCGCGAATGTACATCCCTGAGCCTGAAACATGGTTAAGCCCCCCCCCCCCCCCCCCCCCCGGGCATTGCTTGGAACCGGAAGGTAAAAGGCAGATGGGGAGGTAGCGCTATGGAGGTCACAAAGTCCTGGCCGCTTTACTAGCACATATGCTGGACCGGTTCATGTTGTCACGGCAATGAGATGCTTAGCTTTTGTTAACAGATCGACATATGGACAAGTCTTAACGTGTATGCATGCATAAAAGGTCACGTGCAAAAACATTTCCGTTCTTATTCGATCATTTTCTTCGAAACAATGTCTGAGTGCTACTTTACTGGTTGTACTCAAATTTGTTGGGGATTAAAATTTATTTCATTTCCAATAGACGTTTACAAAGCAAAGCATTGTATTGTGAAAGTCAGAAGGGAAAAATCACCTTTTTAAAATATCAAATTTTTTGCTTAATGCAAAAGAATTTTTGTTATTCGTTTTTATGAATTTACGCAATTTGTTTTTCAATAACCAAGAATACGCAACTCTTGGCTCATTTATTTTGTAAACAAATAAAAATTTAACGTCACGCGACTAACACTTGAGTATTAATTATCGCCTGTTCACTTTTGATGTTAAAACGGATTCCTCATAACTAATATTGTATCCTTTGTATGATTCTAAACTAGAACTGGCCGTCGAGGTTGAAATCAATTGTCAAACACCAGCAAAAGCATGTTTTTTTTTGTTTATTAGTTTAAAAATAGAACAGGAAGTTCACGAACATTCGGGTTCAAAAGTTCACGCCTCATTAAGACTTGTCAATAGTATGAAAAAGACAAGAAAGATAAAAAGCGAGTGTGTGGATAGAGTCAGCGTGAGAAATAAAATGGATGAAGAACGACAGTTAGAAAAACAAATGAAGTAAAGATACAAAGAGAATGCGAGAGGGGGGGGGGAATATACAAAGAGTAAAGGAAATAAATAAATATAAATATACGAAACTAAACGAGAAATTGTTCAATAATGTAGCTCCGTTACTTTTCCCACACACCAAACTGGCATGTCTACACTACTGGCAGAAACACGAGGACCAGGACACTGGCTAACTCCGGAAGTGCTATAAAACAAAATGTATCCTGCAGCACTTCCGCCTGTCTTCGGGAAAACAACGAAAGAAAGAAAAATCTTAGTGTGTGTATGGGAGGCTGAAGGAGGGCGAATTTTAGGGAGAGTGAAATGGGGTGGGGGGTGGACGGGAAACTCTAACAACAGCCAAACCGATCTCATCATTTATTGTGAATGAACCAGAGACTCTTTTAGTGCTTCTTTTACTGTTAGCACAATAGAAATAAAAATCGTTGAATCGAAGCGGTGGACCAGAAGAACGCATCGCTTATGTCCTTGAAAATAAATATTAAAAAACAAAACAAAACAAAGGAAGAAGGCGTTTAGTGCACTGGAGTGACATATACAAGTACAGTGTACTGAGGTAAAAGCTTTTCAGTAACAATACTTGTCATATCTTTCGGTAATGATCATTGGGTACATTTAAGGACACTTAAAAAAAAATAGAGTAAAATACCCTATAAAGTAACTAGACGGAAACAGTACAAGTAGGCTGCCCCGTTAACATGAACCAGCAACACAGAATATTAAATATAGATATAAATATATATAGATCTATATTATATAATGTGACCTTTTGTTTTGGCCTTTTTTATTGGGTTTTCCCCACACTTTTTTTAGTCTTTCCTTACCAATTCCAGTCTTTTTCATGAACGGGGACTTTTTCCTAGCATTCATGACGTATGTGAGTAACGAACGCTTGTGAACCCTGCATTTTCAGTACATTTCACAAACGGTATAAAAGCTGAAGTAGTACATACGAAACGGGGTGAAATGTACTGCTTTAAGGCTTTCGGTAGCTGGGCCGCTGAGGAGGATTGGAATATGCTGGAGCAACGTTGACATTTTTTGCCCTTCAACGCTAAAAGATGGTGACCTAAGAATACGTTGTTGTTTTTTTCTAATGCACTATGTTTATTTATGGGCACCCATTTGAACTTTGAATTGGCCCCGGGAGAAATATACGGCAGCAAACCCTTCCACCCTCTTCCTCCGGCCCTGATTCGACATACAGTTTACACTTTTCTTTCTTGTTGTTGTGTTTTTTTTTACATTCGGTTATGTTGATTGCACGGCCCGGTACCGCGGTCCTGACCCGACATTTAACAAACGCCGGGCTAATCACGTGAAAAATATATTTAAAAAAAACAACACGAAAAGTTCGCATCACATTGTACAGAACCACGATTTTGTTCTATAATATACAAGTGGTACGTTTTTATCTTTCAAGCAAATGTAAAAAGCAAAGGGAAAAAGATGCAAAGTTGGCAGCACATACTGTGGAGAGATGCATAAATGGCATGTGTTTGTCAACAAATCTATGTTGTTTCTTTCCATACATAACATTTGATACGTTGGACAGTACTAAACAGCTTAAAGACAACCAGACACTGCGACACACAACAGACACAGCGGATACGTTACAGAGACACGATGGTGATAAAACAGAGACGCAGCGACACACAACAGAGACATAGAAGAGACACAGTAAAGACATAACAGTGATACAGAGATACACGACAGAGACACAGCGACACACAACAGAGACATAGAAGAGACACAACAATGATACAGAGATACACGACAGAGACACAGCGACACACAACAGAGACATAGAAGAGACACAACAGTGATACAGAGATACACGACAGAGACACAGCGACACACAACAGAGACATAGAAGAGACACAACAGTGATACAGAGATACACGACAAAGACACAGCGACACACAGCAGAGACATAGCAGAGACACAGTAAAGACATAACAGTGATACAGAGATACACGACACAGCGATTAACAACAGAGACATAGCAGAGACACAAAACAGATACATAGCGAGACACAACAGAGACACAGTGAAACACAACAGATACACAGCGAAGACCGAACTGAGACACAACGAGGCGTAGGTTTCCTCTCCGGGCTTACACATTTGACAACCCCGATAGAATCCACAGCCCAGTGACGCGTTTATCATTAATAGAAATCGCTCATAGATTTAACCAGGGACATATCACCCCAGATGTCATCGATAGCCTATACAATCATACACACACACACACACACACACTCACACACACACTCACTCACACTCACACACTCACTCACACACACACACACTCACACACTCACTCACACACACACACACTCTCACACACACACACACACACACACACACACACACACTCTCCTAAATATAACTCGAAGGAACAAAAGAGGGAGTTGTAAAATGAGAGGTTTATGACGCACGGAGGAAGGAGGAGATAGAAAATTAAAGGGGAGGGGAGGGGGAATAAGAGAGGGAGGAAGTTGGAAAAGATAAAACACGATCAAATGTTCATGTAGGCTTAAACTAAGTTATACAGGGATGTCATTTGGCCCGTTCAATGAATTTCATAAGATGGGCCACCAGGGATGTCATCGGTCCGATTCAATGAATTTCATAAGATGGGCCACCAGGGATGTCATCGGGCCTGTTACATCACTAATACATCTGCCACTGCAAATCACACCAAGAGGTCACTGAGCATGCTAATTTAATAGCATGGATAGAAGCGCTATAAGAAATGCCCATTCTTATCTTACACTTACACCATTATAAAGAACAAAGGGTATGTGTTGAGGGGGGGGGGGTGTTAACCAATGCTTGACCAGTCGGCACTATTATGACTTCTGGTGGTTTAATGCTGAAATAGCTGTAAACTCTCGACCTCCCTGCACTGTCTGGCGTTGTATGACGTTATGCGGATGGCAAAGACTGACACAGCCTGTCATGTAGAGAATATATTCTGATCTCAAAATCTCAAATTTCTCTCAGTTAATTGCACACTGTTTCCTTTGATTACAGCTTTCTCTATATTTAGAGGTAATCAAAAATTAAACGTAAAGTTTATGCAAATCCTTCTATGTAGAAATGCTCAAATTACAGGCCTACATGGTGTAGTCGGAAATGTTCCATTTTTCATCTTTTTTTATGTTTCGGAATCTTTTCAGTTTTGGACAATCTTTTTAAATTTTGGAATCGTTTTAGATCTAGTTTTCGTCTCTTCACTTTTCCTCTCGTCCATTTCCGAATAATTTCAGTTGTCCTCTGTTCACATTTGAAATTCGTTCAGTTTATTAATTTTCGTCTTTTCACTATCGACATAATTTCAGTTTTTCGTCTTTTGACTTTTCGTCTCTTAACTTTTAGAATCTTTTCAGTTTACATCGCTTTATTTTTGGTCACATTTGGAATCATTTCTGTTAGAGTCACATAATCTTTTCAATTTTCTCCTTTTCACTTTCGAATCTTTTCAATTTTCTCCTTTTCACTTTCGAATCTTTTCAATTTTCTCCTTTTCACTTTAGAATCTTTTCAATTTTCTCCTTTTCACTTTCGAATCTTTTCAATTTTCTCCTTTTCACTTTAGAATTTTTTCAATTTTCTCCTTTTCACTTTCGAATCTTTTCAATTTTCTCCTTTTCACTTTCGAATCTTTTCAATTTTCTCCTTTTCACTTTCGAATCTTTTCAATTTTCTCCTTTTCACTTTCGAATCTTTTCAATTTTCTCCTTTTCACTTTCGAATCTTTTCAATTTTCTCCTTTTCACTTTCGAATCTTTTCAATTTTTTCCTTTTCACTTTCGAATCTTTTCAATTTTCTCCTTTTCACTTTCGAATCTTTTCAATTTTCTCCTTTTCACTTTAGAATCTTTTCAATTTTCTCCTTTTCACTTTCGAATCTTTTCAATTTTCTCCTTTTCACTTTCGAATCTTTTCAATTTTCTCCTTTTCACTTTCGAATCTTTTCAATTTTCTCCTTCTCGTCTACCGAATTCTCTTTCGTTTTTTAGTTTTTGTCTATTTTATTTTCAGTTTTTTCTTTTGTATTTGCACTTTCGGAATCTTTTTTATTAAGGTAGCCTTAATGTATGAGAGACTTGACCAGTCGGAAATTGATAAGGAGAAGGCGGTTTCATTTCGGTCGTGATTTCGAAGTAGAAAAAAAAACCACTAGAGTTGGGGCGGAAGTTATGCTCACGCACAGAGTCTGTCCAGTCGTACCGTAGAGTTGGTAAAAAAAAAGGGGGAAGGGTATTACACTTACTGTAAACACTCGACTGTAGAGTAAATGTAAAGTATCCCGTCGAAGCAAATTGATCCATGGGGTCGGTAAAGCAGCGTTCACCACTTTCTGTGGCCACGGCATACTAGGTGATTGTGTGGCCAGCACTATGCACAGCCGCCTTTACTTTACCACAACAAATGTCAGGTACCCATCAGAGCTGGGTAGACTCAGGGACACCCTCCAGACCCGGGAAAAAATCCTAGCTCGCACCAAGATTCAAACCCGGGACCTTCGGCTCGCCATTCGAACGCGCTGCCGCTCGGCTACCGTGCCCCCTCATGGGATTGTGTGGCAAGCACAATACTAAGCCGCCTTTACTTTACCCCAACTAGAGCCAGGTACCCATCTGAGCCGGGTAGACAAACGGGCACCCCTCCAGACCCGAGTACGAATCCTAGTCCTTCACCAGGATTATAACCCAGGACCTTCGGTACACGCTACCGCTCGACCACCGGGTTCCTGTAATCTCTGTTTCTATGTCCTCTTTTTCTATCTCTGTTTATGTCATCTTTTTCTCTCTCTCTGTTTATATGTCCTCTTTTTCTATCTCTGTTTATGTCCTCTTTTTCTCATTCTCTTTGTTTCTATGTCCTCTTTTTCTATCTCTGTTTATGTTCTCTTTTTCTCATTCTCTTTGTTTCTATGTCCTCTTTTTCTATCTCTGTTTATGTCATATTTTTCTCTCTCTCTGTTTATATGTCCTCTTTTTCTATCTCTGTTTATGTCCTCTTTTTCTCTCTCCCTGTTTCTATGTCCTCTTTTTCTATCTCTGTTTATGTTCTCTTTTTCTCATTCTCTTTGTTTCTATGTCCTCTTTTTTCTATCTCTGTTTATGTCCTCTTTTTCTCTCTCTCTGTTTCTATGTCCTCTTTTTCTCTCTCTGTTTATGTCCTCTTTTTCTCTCTCTCTGTTTATATGTCCTCTTTTTCTATCTCTGTTTATGTCTTCTTTTTCTATCTCTGTTTATGTTCTCTTTTTCTCATTCTCTTTGTTTCTATGTCCTCTTTTTCTATCTCTGTTTATGTCATCTTTTTCTCTCTCTCTGTTTCTATGTCCTCTTTTTCTATCTCTGTTTATGTTCTCTTTTTCTCATTCTCTTTGTTTCTATGTCCTCTTTTTCTATCTCTGTTTATGTCATCTTTTTCTCTCTCTCTGTTTCTATGTCCTCTTTTTCTATCTCTGTTTATGTCCTCTTTTTCTCATTCTCTTTGTTTCTATGTCCTCTTTTTCTATCTCTGTTTATGTTCTCTTTTTCTCATTCTCTTTGTTTCTATGTCCTCTTTTTCTATCTCTGTTTATGTCATCTTTTTCTCTCTCTCTGTTTATATGTGCTCTTTTCTATCTCTGTTTATGTCCTCTTTTTCTCTCTCTCTGTTTCTATGTCCTCTTTTTCTATCTCTGTTTATGTTCTCTTTTTCTCATTCTCTTTGTTTCTATGTCCTCTTTTTCTATCTCTGTTTATGTCCTCTTTTTCTCTCTCTCTGTTTCTATGTCCTCTTTTTCTATCTATGTTTATGTCCTCTTTTTCTCTCTCTCTGTTTCTATGTCCTCTTTTTCTATCTATGTTTATGTCCTCTTTTTCTCTCTCTCTGTTTCTATGTCCTCTTTTTCTATCTATGTTTATGTCCACTTTCTCTCTCTCTCTCTGTTTCTATGTCCTCTTTTTCTATCTCTGTTTATGTCCTCTTTTTCTCTCTCTCTGTTTCTATGTCCTCTTTTTCTATCTGTTTATGTCATCTTTTTCTCTCTCTCTCTGTTTCTATGTCCTCTTTTTCTCTCTCTCTGTTTATGTCCTCTTTTTCTCTCTTTGTTTCTATGTCCTCTTTTTCTATCTCTGTTTATGTCCTCTTTTTCTCTCTCTCTCTTTGTTTCTATGTCCTCTTTTTCTATCTCTGTTTATGTCTTCTTTTTCTTGCTCTCTCTCTCTGTTCTCTTTTTCTATGTTTCTATGTCCTCTTTTTCTCTCTCTGTTTATATGCCTCTCCATCTCTCTCATTCCTCATTCTCTCTATCTCACTTAATCATCATTCTCTTTATCCACCTTTCTCTCTCTGTTTATATATCTCCACCCCACTTTCAACCACCCATCCTCTCCACGTCTCTCTATTTCTCCTCTTTCTCCATCTATACCCCCACCCCTGTATCCACTCTCCCTGTGACAGGGAACTACACACACGGAGCCAACTTTCAAATTAATTATGCATAAATCGAATCCCGCCACGCGGCGTGCTTGGGGGGGGGGGGGTAGAGTAGGGTCCCTCTATTTTATTTTTTATCATTGCGGGTTTAAATGACCGTTGGACTTTACAAGGACGGATGGACAGGCGAGGGCGTAGTATGTCTCGAGTGAAAGAACGCTTGCTGTGAGGCACACAAGACAAGAGTGTGAGACTGTGTTACGCTGCTGTGTCAGATGTGTGTAGGATTGGCATTACATAAGGAATCTACTGCTATGAGAATTGGCATTCTACACACTCTAAATCCACACACTAAAGAACCTGTACTGGACAAAAGCTGGTTTAAACGCAACATACCGGGCTGCAGTTTTTTTTTTTTTGTTAATCTTCAAAACTGACTGTTGTTTGTTGAACCCAATACGATTCGTGTCTGTCGAGTGAGTTAAAACATGACGTGAAACGTTCCGGTGACGTGGTTTGACTCAGAGCACAAACGAGCGTTAATGTGTTGCGGTAGTGCGGGGATGTGTGTGCGGTTATCTAGCGCGGATGGTGTGATGTGTGGTGACAATATAATATTACATGGATATAAATTATGTGTTGTGAGAGAACGGTGTATCCTTGAGTTGTGTGCAGAGAATATAGATTTAATGTCACCGTGTGTTTGTCTAGTGTTATTATGTGTCGACTAGCGTGACCTTGAGTTGTGTGAAGAGAATATAGATTTAATGTCACCGTGTGTTTGTCTAGTGTTATTATGTGTCGACTAGCGTGACCTTGAGTTGTATGGAGAGAATATAGATTTAATGTCACCGTGTGTTTGTCTAGTGTTATTATGTGTCGACTAGCGTGACCTTGAGTTGTATGGAGAGAATATAGATTTAATGTCACCGTGTGTATGTCTAGTGTTATTATGTGTCGACTAGCGTGACCTTGAGTTGTGTGGAGAGAATATGGATTTAATGTCACCGTGTGTTTGTCTAGTGTTATTATGTGTCGACTAGCGTGACCTTGAGTTGTGTGAAGAGAATATAGATTTAATGTCACCGTGTGTTTGTCTAGTGTTATTACGTGTCGACTAGCGTGACCTTGAGTTGTTCGGTGATAATCTAGCGGTGACCAACTGTTAATAATTTAGCGTGGCCATGGGTGCGTGGTGAGAGTCTAGCGTGACAAAGTGCTGTTCGGTAATAATCTATAATCTAGTGTGACCATGTGTTGTTCGGTGATAATTTAACGTGACCGTGTGTTGTGTGTGAGACCCTAGCGTGACAAAGTGTATTTCGGTGAAAATTTACAGTGACAAAGTGTTGTTCTGTAATAATCTAGCGTGACCGTGTGTTGTGTGTGAGACCCTAGCGTGACAAAGTGTATTTCGGTGAAAATTTACAGTGACAAAGTGTTGTTCTGTAATAATCTAGCGTGATTGTGTGTTGTGTGTAATTTAAAATAGCCTGATCGTGTAAACGTGAAAAGAGTCTAGCGTGATCGTGTGTTGTCTTGAAAGAGTCTATTGTGACCACGTTTTATACGATTCTCTCTTGATTGACCACCACAGTATGCGCATAGTATGAACACGGGCTGCTGTGTGATGAGAATTAGGTGTATTTACAATCTTATCACATGCAAAATAACCACCGACGGAGTCTTCTAACATTATATAAAGTTATATAATATTAGATTATTTAATAACCCGAATGAAATACGATAACTAGTAAACTCTCCCAAGTATTAAATTACCCTACTTTTCTTTCTACTCTGTAATAACAATGTAGGCTAAGGTTAACAAATTATATGCCATTATCGAGTTGGTAAGCCAGGTTTATGCTGTCTTTACTAATTTGTTAATACCAGACTTGGACCCCACTTCTCTTTCGAGAATGCGAGCCAAGATTACTCTCTCAAGTCCTGGGAATCTATCCTAGCCTCCAGCAGGATTCGAACCCAGGACCTTCGGCTCGCCAGTCGAACGCCCTGTCGATCGGCCAGTGTGTCCCATACGTAACACTACTGATACATCATCATATAGGTTTGGAACAAACGGTTGGCCATCCATGTCCACTCTAAGCTCTAGGAAGGCGGGTCTAGCTTATGGCAGGTGCTTCACCGTCTCATCTGCCTCCTTGCAGTAGGCCACCTATCGGTCAATGCCCAGTTAATACCAACATACTTTAGCTTGCAGTGTGCAACGCACGAAACCAACAAAATAATCTTTAGACCTGACATCCTGACAGAACTTATAATGGCCCACAACATTACGCCAATATCTAAATATTGAGAGAAAAGTTGACCAATATAGTGCAATGTCGGGTTATCTGGCTGCGGCAACATTATGTTCCTTATAAAACTACTAACAGGAATCATTCCGCGAGAAATAGCCCAAAAACTGGAGAACATAATATACTTTACACTGGCACTCTTTCAGCTGCGCTATTGTCACAAGAAAAAAAAAACTCTTAATGACAAACTATATAAAGAACTGCGACACCTTCAAACCGGGGGATAAGCAACTTACGGGACGTCTCCCAAGCTGGGCACGCAATGCGATTTTTTTATGGCACATGAAAAAACAAATGACTAGTCCAATGTGTTCGATCATAATAATCAAATTGATGCAATATTACTTGTTGTTTTTTTTTAAGCAAGTTCACCATACTAGTTTACACACAAAAAAGTATTTTATGTTTAGGTTTTCCTGACTTCTTTGAGGCAATTTATTCCATGTTTCAAATACCACGCAGGAAGAGAGATAACTTGTATGTTTTTGTTCTTGCATATGGAATAATAATAAGGGGCACGGTATCGGCGGTGAAACCCTCAAAGAGGACAAATCACCCAGGTACTTAGGAGTAGTGCTCGACAGGAAGCTTAGACTATTCGACCATATCCTGGAGCTGGCACGAAAAGCTTCGAACAAGTTAAACCTAGTCAAACTACTGGCCAGCACAAAGTGGGGTGCCAACGCCAAAGTATTAAAAACCCTCTATACAGGGGCCGTAAGATCACAATTAGATTACAGCCTGTGTCACGATTCTGGATTTAACCGTAACCTTATTAGCACCCTTAGTCAGATAGCATACATAGATAGACCCAAGCATAGCAAGCGAACCTTAGATTAGCGCAAAGTCTAGGTTAGAAAGAAGAGAGTAGGGGACGCCATTACCTCTTCCCCTCTTCTTACGCAAGTGAAATCCTCCAGCACTCTTCTCCTCACCTCTCTTTAACCCTCCCAACTTTCTTTCATTCCCGAATTCAGAGTTTGCAACTTGATTCAGCCAATTTGGTATTACACCATTTGTATGTGTGATTGTATGTGTGTGTATTCTTTAATGTATGTATATATATATATATATATATATATATATATTCTATTATGCTGTCAATTATGATTCATGTTGTATTTTGATAGTAACTACTCATTTATTTTGCTAAACTCAGCATACACGTAAAACCCCCACCCACCTGTAGACACCCCCACCCACTTCTACCCCTTTTTCATTATCTCCCCTCTTCGTCCCCTCCTCAGCGCCCGTGGTCAAGCCCTTGATCCACTCGTCGTAGTGACATCTGGCCAGCGAAGCGTCTCGCACATACGTAAGCGCCTCGGGCTGAGCTCGACCAGAACCTATAGACACAGGTACATCAAGGGAGATAAGTCATTATCTTATCCTTTGTATCTCCGTATACGTTTACACACCCCCCCCTCCGCCCCTGGGCCCCACCCCGCAAAAGTCGGCGGTATTAATTGTTCACCTACACCCACCCCTACTTTTCCCCCAATAGTCAATCCTCTATGCAAGTATATTTCAAACCAGCCAACCAGAACATATGTAATTCTAAACTAATGTAGCTATCCAATCAAATTGACCACTGATCACGTGACTAAAATCCACGAAAGCGCGCTTAACTATTTTTAGCTCACTTCGGCTCAAGCGTTAGGTGGAGAAACTGGTCCGATTCTAGCCTCCACTTATTCAGTTCGTTCCATAGGATATACCGCTCGCATGTGTATAGATAGATATTTTGCCAGTATAAGTATTTTCATGAACATAGCTACGTTCCCTAATGTTGGATAACCTAGCAGTACCATGTGTTGAGTGTTAACTGAAGCCTGCGCAAATTCGTATATGTATTTTGCCATTGAGTGAAGAATTGAAATGATAATAAACACCTGAACTTAACCAGCGATTTATTTGCCTACTTAGAACTGTCTGTTGTATCTGTCATAATATTTAACGAGCCAGGAGAGACATAATAATTATTCCAGGGCGATTCCAGTCACGGTAACTCATACCCCACGACAACCTGCCACCACTACCCCCCACTCACCTACGACTCCGCACCCCTCTCATTGTCCAACTTCTGCCAGGTTGATGTCCTAATCCTAAACACATCCTGACAGCCTGTCTCTACAGGTTTACGCGTCCAAAACGGCCCCAGAAACTTTGGATCGCATTCAGAACCAAGCACTACGCTTTATCTGTGGCACCTTTCGAACGTCCCCAGTGGCAGCTGCCGAGGTGATGGCTAACATACCACCCCTTCAGCTTAGGAGAGAACGCGCTGTCATAACGACCTATGAGCGCTATAAAAGACTCGAGGAAAGCTTCCCAACCAGAGTCCTAGTAGACGAAGCTGAAGGACACCTCAGTTAGCAAAACGTCCGACCCAAAACTACTCAGAAAAGTAGCCATGGACACGCTAAATGCCCTATCGCCCGGGGCTGTCCATGTCTACACCGACGGGTCGGCTTACGCAGACACCGGTACTGCCGGCTTTGGTGTTTACATAGAGTACCCCGGCAACCCGAACAGAGACGCCTTGCGACGGTATCTGCAACTACGGCGCAGAAATCGATGCCATCAGTCGGGCTCTGGAGTGGATCCGCCTTCACCACTTCGAAGGCGCCCTCGGCTCTACGACCGTCATTATCCTGACTGATGCGTTGTCGGTGCTCCAGGTTATTGAGAATCTGAACTGGCCCCCTCAGATACAGAAAATTATACTGGCTTCAGACGAGCTAAGCCAGCGCTTTGTAGACCGCGGCCTACTGCAGTGGGTCCCAGGACATACAGGCCTACCTGGCAACGAGAGAGCAGACCACCTTGCCAAAAAAGGTGGGCTGAGCACATCCACCTCCGAGGAGCCCGGTAGCACGCCATGCTCCTTTGAGAAGGCCCGTGCATTGATCCGGAGGTGGGAGACTGAAAAGTGGAACAAGAGCTGGGACAGCTCTAACAAGGGTCGAGAAGTCTGGTGGCATTTGCCCCGCCCTAACCGCGCCGATCCATGGTGGTGCCTAAATAGGTCGGAACAAAGTATCATATCTCAATTCCGCACTGGCCACTGCCCCATTGGGGCATACTTCGCCAGGTTCCGGCCTAATTACGACTCGCGGTGTCGCCACTGTGGGGAGGAGGAGGAGACAGTGGAGCATATCCTGCGGGAGTGCCCCCGTCTCGTCGATCGAGGAGATGGGACGGGTGACCCACTATCCACTGATCTCCACGGAGATAGAGCCGTGCTCAAACGCACGGCTGAGTTCTTGCTCAGAGCTACAATGGACTTCTTTGAGGCAATTTATTCCGTGTCCCAAATGCCACTCGGGAAGAGAGATAACTTGTATGTTTTTGTTCTTGCATATGGAATAATAATAGGGGGCACGGTAGCCGAGCGGCAGCGCGTTCGACTGGCGAGCCGAAGGTCCCGGGTCCGAATCCTGGTGCAGGCTATGATTTTTTCCCGGGTGTCCCTGAGTCTACCCAGCTCTGATTGGTACCTGACCTTAGTTGGGGTAAAGTAAAGGCGGCTGTGCATGGTGCTGGCCACACAATCACCTAGTATGCCGTGGCCACAGAAACTGGTGAACGCTGCTTCATCGGACCTATGGATCAACTCGATCCGACGGGTACTTTACTTTACCCAAGCATTTCATAACAGTGATTGTTCTATTTCTCCATCTATTCAGTGAGAACAAAATTTAATAAGAATCATTTGCCATCATAGTTAAAGATCCTTATACTTTTGACGATTTGGTGTGTTCTCTCCCCTTCATAACTTCTATTCCATTGTAGAAGAGGGAATGAGAATAAGTCATGAACCGACATTGAAATGTTCTATTCATGGACCGTTTATATTTCACAGTTTATCTATTATCCATGCTGCAATAAAAAAATATATAAATAGGAGAAACACAAAGCAATATTGGAAACAAGGTAAGACTACAACAGTTGATTGATTAAGTCATTGGAAACAAGGTCAGACTACAACAGTTGATTGATTAAGTCATTGGAACCAAAGTAAGACTACAACAGTTGATTGATTAAGTCTTTGGAAACAAGGTCAGACTACAACAGTTGATTGATTAAGTCTTTGGAAACAAGGTCAGACTACAACAGTTGATTGATTAAGTCATTGGAAAAAAAGTAAGACTACAACAGTTGATTGATTAAGTCATTGGAAAAAAGTAAGACTACAACAGTTGATTGATTAAGTCTTTGGAAACAAGGTCAGACTACAACAGTTGACTGATTAAGTCATTGGAACCAAAGTAAGACTACAACAGTTAATTGATTAAGTCTTTGGAAACAAGGTCAGACTACAACAGTTGATTGATTAAGTCATTGGAAACAATGTAAGACTACAACAGTTGATTGATTAAGTCTTTGGAAACAAGGTAAGACTACAACAGTTGATTGATTAAGTCATTGGAACCAAAGTAAGACTACAACAGTTGATTGATTAAGTCTTTGGAAACAAGGTCAGACTACAACAGTTGATTGATTAAGTCATTGGAAACAATGTAAGACTACAACAGTTGATTGATTAAGTCTTTGGAAACAAGGTCAGACTACAACAGTTGATTGATTAAGTCATTGGAAACAAGGTCAGACTACAACAGTTGCTTAAGTCTTTATACAACAATCTCAATATAAAGAAACTGAGGACAAACAATTTAACACAATTTAAAATTGAAATTATTGCATTGTAGACCAAATGTTATAAATAACATGACATGGATGATGGACATACAAGCGTCTATGCAGCTAGAATTAGGAAGCACTAAAATGCTCAAACTAAATATTGACGAAACCTTATAAACAAGAAACCTTATAAACAAGAGACCATTCTGCAAGCATGGCTATTTAAAATTATAAATAAAAATTTCATTATAATTTCAAACACTTTATGGATTTCTTAAAAACAAAAAGGTTTTTTAATAGCACAAGATGCGGGACAATAAAATAACATACAAATTTCCAAGACATTACTGAACAGTATTAGCTCTAATTGTAGGGTGTCTGTTGGAGAACTACTATCTGCCTAGTGGTTTGTTGTAGCAGAGCAGCTATTAAAAATATAAACACTTCAATAAATCAAGATACACTTTTTAAAAGAAAAGCAACTCCAATCTTTATTATTTCTTTCTATACTATCACAAGAACAAGTCTCCGCTACCAAAACACACAACCAACTCAGGTTAAGCCTTGTTTTATTTGGCCAACACAATACCTAAAATAAAATAGCTCACAACAGTGTCCATGAGTCTACCAGGATCTGATGGGCACCCGACAGTAGTTGGGAATTAGTAATGCAGCTGGCCATTTATGCTGGCCACAAGTCCCCCAAAGTGGCCAAAGAAACTTGTGAATGCTGCTTCACTTGTCTTAAAGATCAACATATTGTGAAAGGGATACCCAGTACTTACTTGTTGCTAACTCTATGAACTGTACTTACTTGTTGTTGTTAACTCTATGAACTGTACTTACTTGTTGCTAACTCTATGAACTGTACTTACTTGATGCTAACTCTATGAACTGTACTTACTTGTTGCTAACTCTATGAACTGTACTTACTTGTTGCTAACTCTATGAACTGTACTTACTTGTTGCTAACTCTATGAACTGTACTTACTTGATGCTAACTCTATGAACTGTACTTACTTGTTGCTAACTCTATGAACTGTACTTACTTGTTGCTAACTCTATGAACTGTACTTACTTGTTGCTAACTCTATGAACTGTACTTATTTGTTGCTAACTCTATGAACTGTACTTACTTGTTGCTAACTCTATGAACTGTACTTACTTGTTGCTAACTCTATGAACTGTACTTACTTGTTGCTAACTCTATGAACTGTACTTACTTGTTGCTAACTCTATGAACTGTACTTACTTGTTGCTAACTCTATGAACTGTACTTACTTGTTGTTGCTAACTCTATGAACTGTACTTACTTGTTGTTGCTAACTCTATGAACTGTACTTACTTGTTGTTGCTAACTCTATGAACTGTACTTACTTGTTGCTAACTCTATGAACTGTACTTACTTGTTGCTAACTCTATGAACTGTACTTACTTGTTGCTAACTCTATGAACTGTACTTACTTGTTGCTAACTCTATGAACTGTACTTACTTGTTGCTAACTCTATGAACTGTACTTACTTGTTGCTAACTCTATGAACTGTACTTACTTGTTGCTAACTCTATGAACTGTACTTACTTGTTGCTAACTCTATGAACTGTACTTACTTGTTGTTGCTAACTCTATGAACTGTACTTACTTGATGCTAACTCTATGAACTGTACTTACTTGATGCTAACTCTATGAACTGTACTTACTTGCTACTATGAACTGTTATTTTTTTCTAGTAAGCTTTGGTATGCTTATAAAAGCGACACAAGTTACCAACTGAAGTCACATTCTGGCTAAACTACACAATTCAACACTGCTTTTGAGCTCAAGGGACCCAGCGACCCCTTGTACTACTTGGAGGTCAGGTGAACACCATGAGCCTCCAGGGAAGAGAGACACGAGAGTGGCACTTGTTAAATGACAGGGTGAACTGTAAATATTTTATGGAAAAGCTGTCTCCAAAACAACAAGAAGAAACAACTCGCTAGTTTACGGAACACGAACTGAGCATATTTTTGTATAGCTCTAATGTTAGAGAGGCTTTGAGACTCGGCAGGGAGGAAGTAATGTACACAACATCTTGAGACATTATAATTGGTTTTTATCAATACCATTTGTTGGACACAAAATAAAATAAGGGACAGGGAAATCTTTTATTTTTTTAAGTAAATGCTATTGAACTTTCCCTAGTCTGGATGTCAGTGAATGCCATACTGACATTACTATAGATTCTTTTTTTTAATTAAACCTTCGTCTTAGATTTTTAAAGTCAGGCTCATTGTCTTGAACTTTTACTTGAAGGTTTTTAATGAAATTAATAGTTTCCTAGCCCTACTTTAACTAGTTAGGTACCAGTAATTCAATCAGAAAAATAATTATAAGTTGTGTACAGGTATTTAAAATATGCACACAAAAAAATTTGTTATCATGCAATAATAGTAGTACTTAGTTGTAATACTGGATAATAATAATAATTAGTGGATAGGCCTAATGTGGTCTAGGGTCTATATGTAAAAATATAGGCCTACCAATTTAAAATATTGTCCATCAAACGTGAATCATCATCTTAATAAAAAAAAATATAGGCTAGACCATGAGGAGTCTCTAAGAAAGAGAAAAACAATAGAAGCTAGACTGCAGCTAGAGTGGTTAAGTCTTTGATTAAAAAAAAAACTGAAAAATATTAAGAAAACATTTTGTATTGGCATAGGCTAATCGTAATGAACTTTTATAAAAGTCTCCCTAAGTCCAAGTCTAACATCTTCCAGTCCTGCTTTAAAGTTTAAATTATATAAATTAAAATATAATTTGGTAGGCGGTAGGGTAGGCCTATGCTAGGACTATGACTATGTCTATGTTGTCTTTTTTCATACATAGTAGGCCTAGGTAGTAGACCAAAATAGTAAGTAGGCCTAAGTATTATAATTATATTTTTATATATAATTACACAAGTTTATTATTATAATAGTATTATTAGTTTTAGGATAGGCATAGGCATAGGCCTAGGGTAGGCCTACATATAATACACGATATACATAAAATACAAAAAAAAAGACTCACAAGATATTGTAATACGCAGTGATAAAACACTAGATCTAGGATCTAGGACTAAATACAAATAAAATCGTAGCGAAATTAGACTTATAATTTATAATTATATAGATCTAGTCGAGATAGATCTAGATCTAAATCAGTAAATCTAGGTAGACCCTAAGCCCTAACCTAAATAATAAAAAATATTTAAAAGGTTTACAGTCAGTTTAATGAGTTTACATCATATACATTATTATTCATTATAATAAAAAATAAAGGTCATTAGGCTAAATTCCTTCACCATAGAGCCATAGATACGGGGTACCGTAATACAGCATACTTCGTTCATACGAATGCTTAACACAGCCAGTAGTCAACTTACAGTCAAGACACATAGCCTTCACATAGGCCTCATACTATGAGGCTAAACTTATGATATGATAAACAACTACAGAAGTTTATATAAACGAAAACTAAAAATATTATATAAGGCATAATAAGGCTTACCTTTCGCTTTCCCCGATTCGAAAGTACGTTTATCGTTGATTAGAGTTAATGACAAACTTATTGAGGTTTTGCATTTATTCTTTGGATAATGTGCATATTCAGTTTTATTTAAGATAGTGATGAAGCAACGCTCAGATAAATTCGCTTTCTACTCCCATTATTTATATTTACAAAATGCTGTGTTTTGCATCTCGCTGTTCCTCCGCACAATTTTGCTCGTCAAAAAGAAAAGAGGTAGTCCACGAAGCATATCCGGTTCCCCACAACTAATTTAAATGAGGGGGGGGGGGGGCGGGGAGGAGATGTTTTCTTTATGACTTTGTTTACATCATATAATATGTGCTAATGATTACATTGTTATGCATGAAGAAATACCTTAGTAAACAATGAATAATTTTCATTTATAATAATTAATTTGAATCTTAACTAATTTATAATAATTAATTTGAATCTTAACTAATTTATAATAATTAATGTGTATCTTAATCTTAACTATACTTTATGGCATTTTTGCCGTATGTGCGTGTCAAATCAATAATATTGATATATATATATATATATTATGTATATGTTATAGGCTAAATATAGAAAAGGGAGGAAGGATAATTATAAGTGTTCATAAAAAAAAAAAAGACTCACAAGATATTGTAATTTTCCTAGTCTAGATCCTATGTACTTGTAGTATTGTCATTTTCAGCCTTGGAGGACTAGCTTATCCAACAGATGTTACTTGTTACCAATAATTCAGTCACCCCCCCCCCCCCCCCCCCCTTCACAAAAAAATATTGCAGTCAAACAAAAAATTTGCCAACATAGCTATCACTATCAGAACCATTCTTTTTTTTTTACTGGAACAATTTTTTTTTGTTTACTTTGGTATCAGAAACACACCTTTGATTCTTGTTTATTTCAGATGTAATTTCAGAAACACACCTTTGATTCTTGTTTATTTCAGATGTAATTTCAGAAACACACCTTTGATTCTTGTTTATTTCAGATGTAATTTCAGAAACACACCTTTGATTGTTGTTTATTTCAGATGTAATTTCAGAAACACACCTTTGATTGTTGTTTATTTCAGATGTAATTTCAGAAACACACCTTTGATTCTTGTTTATTTCAGATGTAATTTCAGAAACACACCTTTGATTCTTGTTTATTTCAGATGTAATTTCAGTTACACACCTTTGATTCTTGTTTATTTCAGATGTAATTTCTAACACTTTTATATTAGATCTAATGCAACAAATTATTTAGCCTGAAAAAGTGTTTATTCTAAAACCCATTTACCCAGCTTCAGAAAAAAAAAAAATCACTAAGCATTAGGAAAGTAAATAAAAGTAAATCAGTGCCAGTGAACCATGCATATATTGTAGTCTGGAGAAGCAGAGCTAAACTCCTACTGTTACTGAATTCCCAACGGCATACTATGGGATTGTGGGGCTACCGCTATAAAGACTCGACTTTACCTACATTTACTTACAGTATGTTGGCCACTTGCAATACGCTCATATATTTTGTAGGTGCAAATATTATACAAGAGGAATTATAATACAACAACTACTATATCACCCACTTCTGATATTATAGTGTCCTTTGTATATTTGGACAGCTTGTATGAAGTCTTAATAACATAAGAAAGCAGATTAAAAAATTACATTTCAAATCATTTCAAATTCCGATTGCTTAAAAAAAGTTCCAAACCAACATATACTGGAGCTAGTATGTGTGAATATGTAAATTGTCTTCCAGTTGACCAGAACTGGAAAATTGAACACTTATTTTTACAGACTTGTTTTCAATACTCACAGCAACAGCTTTCTAATGATTTCACAAAAAGAAAAATCTTGATTTTAGTAATGGACTTCTGGAAACAAATATTTTCTTTGCTGTCTTTGTTCCTTTCAATTCAACTTTCCCAAACTTTGGTCAGTTTTCCAAAACTTTCCATCCCCAGATGAACCAGGAAAATTGGAAAGTAACCCTATCAGTCTCAGACCATTTGGATCAGTAAAGCAATGTTCACTATTTTCCTTGGCCATGGCACTCTAGGGGATTATGTTGACAGCACAATGCCCAGCTGCCATTTACTTTTTACCAACCAACCACTCTCAGATATTGGTACCCATCCCAGCTGTGGGGAATAAGACACTCTCCAGACCAGGGAAAAAGATTCTTGCCTTCATCAGTATTTAAAACCTAATACAATCAGGGCACCAGCGGAGCACCCAGCAGCTAGACCACCATTACCCCATCCCTGAAAAAACAAACAAGAAATTACACAACAGCCAATCAGCACTAAGACTAAGACAAAATTGGAAAGGAAGATAACTCTACCATCATTTGACTAGCGTAAATAAAAAAAGAACCAAACAAATATCATGTTTTTAATTGCATCAGAATATTTTTTTTTTAATTTCACATCAGCATTATAATAATATAATAGTAATAATAATCAATTATCAACATGAAAAAAAAAAAATGCAGAAAGTACACGATGGGACACTTAAGGACACAAACGACAAGACCAGCACATACAATAAAAAAATAACGTACATATATATCTATATAAATAGAACAAACCCTAATGCACCCATCTTTAATAAAAAAATACAATTCTGCATTTCCCGGATACTAAACACACACACATTAAGACAAACAAAAATCTAACTAACAAAAGTGACTCAACCATATAAGATGCTATGATTTGCTGCTGAAATCTTAAATTTGATTCCTAAGGATAGTTAACTACGCAGACTTCAAACCATTTTGCACCAGAGGTAACTAGTTCTAGCTTAATATTTTTCTCTCAGAAATTTTGTTACAATTTTTGTTTTTTTTTCTTTACCGTTGACTATCAATTAAAATCGGCCAAATAAAGTAAAGCTTAAGAAACAAAAAATCTTAATAGAAAGGAAAAAAAGATTTTAAAAAAAATTAAAAAAATTGTGTACAATAAATTAATCTCAATGTGTTTTTGAAAACGATACATGAAAAAATGTGTAATGGATGCCTCTGAAATACTGAAACTGGGTTAGTGTGAAATTTTTATTTTTCTAAATGTAGCAAACAAGCAATGACAAAAAAAAAAAAGACCTTTTCCAAAATCAAGACAAAAAAATTTATATAGTTTAGGCTATACAAGTTTCATAAGACATTTTTGCGCAGTTCCAAGTGTGGAGGTTTTTTAAGACAGAGACACATAAGCACCACCATATCTGGATTTTGAAAAAGGAAAACATTTTTCACAGCCTAAAACACCTTTAAGCCTTCCACCTTTAAAAAATGGTACGCCTATAAAATTTACAGAATGTTTTATCATTTGTTAGAGACAGTTTTTAGACTAATGTTTAACTCACGGACTATTGCATTTAAAAAAAATTAATAGCATGTGTAGACAACACAAGCTGTCTGACCCCCCAAGAAAGAAAATACAAATTTAAAGTAAGCCAATGATGATTTACATGTAATGTAGATCTGAAATTAGGCCACACTTCTAAAATTAAAAAGGTCTATTATTGATAGACATGACAACAGAATCATGAAAAACATCAAACAAACATGATTGAGGGAGAAGTACTTTAAAGGCTATCAAAAGTTAGACATCTGTTAATAGAGTTAGAGGGATTATAATTTTGATGAGACTACCTCATTTTTAAAAGCTGACACAATAAATATCTCCCCTTGACAAATGATTACGATTGGCTTTCTTTAGTCAGTTCCAATTTGCCAAAATCCAAATCTTATGTTAAAAAAAAAAGACAACAAATTTTAAAAATGCGCGCACCATGCCCCAAATTGAAAACTGCCCCTGTCCAGAACTGACATCTTCACTATCTGTTTTGACCTCCAGCAGACAGCATTCACAAAACAAAGAAGGGGAGAGAGAGGGGGGGGGGGGAAAGGTAAACGTAATATGCATGAAATTCTTCAATTAGCTCTCGTGTAAACCGCAGGGGCCCTAAATCAGCCCACTGCCCCAAAACATTCTGGTCACACACACACCCACTCACCGCACACCTGCAGGCATCCCAGTACTATCACAGATTCCAGATATTAATGACCTCTCACCACCTAATGGCTCACACACAATAAGAATAGCCTACATCTACATTTGATTTCTACACAAAAAAAAAACACTATCTTTGTGAACAAATAATAATTTTCCTGTGACAAGTCTTTAAGTACTAAAAAGGGCCTTTCATCACCAATACATAAACAATGGACATTATTTTATTGTTTCCAATGCATATAAGGGGCCTTAACTTTATTTACCGCCGTATCAAAAAGGGGCCATAATTTTTCTTGTAAAAATTAAACAAAATCTCAGTAATTAACATTTTAACAGCGTGAAATTTTAAAATGAGCCTCTAGAAGTGACTAAGTTTTTACTTTATGTTGGCAAACCGGTTTTCATTGCTTTTTATGATAAGGATTATTTTTTGGTAAGAAAAAAATAATAATTTAATAATGGGGTGTGCTGGAGCCATTCACATAAAAACATTCATTGTACAAAGATTTCATTACACATACATACACTGAAGAATTCCACTAGGTTTATACCCAAATCACCACATACATTATTTATATATATATATATAACACATAATTTAAAATCTGCAATGAAAATGAAAAAAAAAAATCTATGTATATAGATAATTATAATACAATATAGTATAACCAAGCATCCAATCTGAATAAAAAGTTCACTCTCCTCAGAAGGATGAAGCTCTTAGGGCCTGACCTTTTAATGCAAGGGCTCCAACAAGTCCAATTCGTGTAGAGGGGGGAGGGAGAGAGGGGTTAAGGGATGAAATGCCCTGCTTTTTGAAAATAAGGGAGGGGGACCGGGGGGAACCAGGAAGAGACAACCTACTTCATATCTTCTGTATCTTCTCCCCCTTGATGACAGGGTTATTCTTTCGGATCTCCTCCTGTCCCTTCTCCTTAAAATCAAAAGTACAGTCATGTGTATCGGAGTAGCGATGTAAACTACAAAACAACTTCCCACAATGGCAAACGAAACCTGAAACAAAAGTAAAAAAAAAAAGAATATATTATCAGGGCAGTTCTTTCATTAACAGATGTCAGACACGCCTCCACCCAACACACATTACAGCATCAGACACTGAAGGACATCAGGTTTGTCTATCAGGAGCAAGAAAAAAAACACTGCTACAGTTATTCACATTGAACCTAACAACAGCCTGGTATCAAGTTATGAATGAAAAAAGCTGACGTTGTCGATTCTTATTAAATAATACAAGCTATGGTAGCACAGCTCTATTTGATCATATATGAAATAATACAAGCTATGGTAGCACAGCTCTATTTGATCATATATGAAATAATACAAGCTATGGTAGCACAGCTCTATTTGATCATATATGAAATAATACAAGCTATGGTAGCACAGCTCTATTTGATCATATATGAAATAATACAAGCTATGGTAGCACAGCTCTATTTGATCATATATGAAATAATACAAGCTATGGTAGCACAGCTCTATTTGATCATATATGAAATAATACAAGCTATGGTAGCACAGCTCTATTTGATCATATATGAAATAATACAAGCTATGGTAGCACAGCTCTATTTGATCATACATATATATATAAAGTACGATGTGTGTGTGGATTCCAATTCCCATTGGTTAATTTAAAGACATGTGAACTTATTCTCTAACTCCGCCTGGCTATCACCTTAGGGGGTATCCTGCCGGTCCCAAGCTCAGGTAAAGGAGATGGGTTGATTGTGGGGCTAGTGACTTTACACCGAAAAAAAAAACTATACAGAAACCAAACCAATCCAAGCCTAGTCAGAAAGGTTCTTCTTCTCCTGAACAAATAAAGGGAGCCGCCCAAGACCGTTGGAATATTACTTTTTTTTTCTAAGATTGTAAAGAAAGCTTTCCTAAATTGTTTTCAGTAAGTAAAATCATATTTTAGACATGCATGAGACGGGTGTCCGATTCTCAGCCAGGAATAGTTAAATAAATTGAATTGTTAAATAAAAAGAAATGCCTTACTCTATTACAACATTTTTTTAAAATTACTTTCCTTTAATGTTTTCAGTAAATAATAAATAATTATATTTTAAAAATTAATATAGCATTCTGTTCATTGTTCTTTATAAAATTCTTATCTGCACTATAGGCCTATGTATTTTTTCCCTAGGGCAAAGTGGTCAATTTAACTTGTTTTGTTTTAAGAATCAGATGCTTATAATGAATAAATACACATGACGGATGTTTTAAAATGGATTCATGTATATGTTCTTATCAGTTTGAAATACAACAAAAAATATTAACAAAACAGTTCTCCGCTAGATTTGTCTGCTCCCATAAGTAGGGTTTGGCCGGATATGATTTTTTCACTATTTGCCAGATCCAGATAGTAGCCCCCAATACTTGCCGGATCCGGATATTTCCAGATTTCATTTTCAGTCTTGTATTTCCGCTTCCGGTTAAACTTTGTTGTTGAAGAAAATTCTTTTGGAATGCACGGATTTCTGGAGGTACGTTTTTATCTTTTTTTTTTATTAGTTTTATGTATTGTTTATATATTTTATATTTCTTTATCAACTTTATACTACAGTATTACTTTATTTGTATTTGGCTTTATGGCATTATTTGGCTCGGAAATCGGGCACATGTATTCAATCAGTGAAATTATATGTACAATTTTAAACTATATTACATGACCTATTTATAACGTACCAGTAAGTCCAACCTTTTTTCGACACTCCATGCATCTGTTTTTCTTAGGTTTCTTTCCCTTGTCTCCTTCACATACACTGTCGCCTGACAAAACAAAACAAAGAAATTCAATATTTAGCAAACAGAGAACAAAGCTTGTACAAGGGAACCACTCTAAACAAAACCCAATATTTCTACTTAAAAAAATTTCTGTAATAAACAGGGCTGTGGAGGAAATTTGGGGTACCTGGAGTCGGAGTCAGCAAACAATGCACCAACTCTGAATAAATTTAGTTTGGAATTGTAAAAAAAGCAAGTTTAAATGTCCCAATTTACACAACTTTATAATTAATGACTTGTCTACTGTAAGAATAAAGACCAATGCATGCAGTAACTCACCTAACCGCAAAACGAACACATTAAGTGACAGTGAAGAAGCATGCTTTTCATGTGCTTCCCTCGCTATATGGCACGCAGCGCACAATTAGGAGCGACAATACTTATACTTTTCATAGTGTTGTACACAGTGCCCTCACATTGGGAGGGGCAGAGGGGGCATATGCCTGGGGCGACACTTCCAGGGGGGGGGCGGCCAATGTAGTCTAAATATAGCAAATATAGCACTAAACAAGCAGTTACAGTAAGCAAGGGGGAGGCGCTGAAACTTTTGCCCTGGGGCGCTATATAAGCTTGTAAAGGCTCTGGTTTTACAGAGGAGTCGGAAAGTTGGAAGTACAAAAAAACTTCGGAGTTGAAAAATGTATCTACCAACTACCAGCCCTAGTAATAAACCACTTGTAAAACAAAAAAAAAAGACTCAACAGCTTATTTTTTAAACAGTATTATCAAAAACAAAACTGATGGATTCAGTCTAAACATTTTTTTGTGATGTTAAATTATGGCAAACACTAAGTGTTTCAAAGAAAAACTCATCTCCTTGCCTAAGCACAAATAATTTTAAAAAAAGGTGTTAACTTGATAAGAAAGGTAAAAACAGTTGCTTCTGACTTTCAAACCTCAGAACCATATACTGTACTATACCTAAAGGCTTTAAAAGCACATTTAGGTGACCACTACAAAGTTCTCAAAACAAAATATGCACAGGAAGACTGTTAGATCACAACGTGCTTCTTTTAACCCAGATATTTGATACAACCCCACGGAATGGTACTGAAGTTGGCAAAATAAGATATTTAGTTTTAGATCTTTAATAAAAGCTAATTCATTTATCTATACAGCGATAAAAACACTTCTAAAATCAATAAATTGGTTCCAAAGTTCTACAAAATTAAAGGTAAGGGAAGTCGTTTTGGAAAAAAGGAAAAATCAAACAGTACCCATTTTTCACAATTTAGCATTGCAACAGATAATCAAATATTACCAGGACGAAATAAATATTAACCAATCGCCATCAAATTAAGCAAACACTTTTAAAATGAGTCAATATTCAAGCTGTTAAAGTTTTAAATAATTAAATTATTATTTAGTTGACTTGTAAACAATTTTATCTTCTAAAGAAGACATTTTGTTTAAAGGTGAATAAATACATATTTAAAAGTAACGTCTGAAAAATTTTACAGCGATGCGTTAAGGCATTCAACTTCAACATTACAATTCAATAATAATCTCAAGAACAGCATAGAACCCTTTTTTCACATTATTTTGCATTTATTGAAAAATCTGTTTTATTGACTTCCCTATCTTATACATTACAGACGCTCCTTCTATAAAGAAGATTATTGCCTCCTACGCTCTTCCGTACCAGTTCGTGGGGTAGCAATAGCAGCACATATCACAAATCTTAAATGCATATAAAAGCACAAATAGTTCAGAAAAAGTCTTTTTTCCCCCCATAGATAAGCTATACATGTGGTTTGGTTTGATTCTAACATCAAACAAAAGTTTTTCATTCAAGAATATGCCAAGTTGAATAGAATAATGATAGATCCTGATATGTACACCAGGTACCAAGTACTATATCAACCAGATCAAATGAGTGGGAAAAAAAAAGAAGGAAACTCCTGACTGCTTAATACCTTCAGCAGATTCAGCCTCTTCATCTCTTGATTCACTTGAAGAGGCTTTAGCTGAGGCCACCGTCGGACTTGCTGTTTCGATCTCTGAGCCCCCTGCGGCCCCAAGTTTTTCTGCTAGCTTCTCTGTGAACTTATCATTGTTGGAGTTACTGGAAGTGTTGACATTCATCTCTGTGAGACAAAAAAAAATATTTAAAAAAATAATTCCATTAGATGATATCTGCTTCAACCACAAGAGACTAAAAGTACTTAATAATGTGATGACCTTGGCAAATAGCAATAAATAATACTTAATGTTTCATATTTAGAGCACACTGAGCATGCTTTTCACAAAATTCACAGACCAATTTTTGCCTGATAAATTGTAATATTTCTGATAGTGTAAATATAAAAAAAAATATGTTTGTAGTTCATTTTAGTATCCATAGTAAGGAATCATTCACATAGCTATTCACTTTTTTTCCCCCAATTAAAACCTTTTAAGACCAGTTAAAGTTCAAAGAGAACTAAAGTGCAATGCAAAGAGTGGATATAAAGTACAAATGATCTGGAAAGGGTTCAATAACAATTCCCAAGCTACTTTGTACATTTTTTAGCAATATTCACAAACTGTCCCAAACCTTAGTTAGTTTTCACTAACATGAAAAATCAAATGAGCATTCACAAAATGTTAAGAACTTTCCCAAACTGTTACAGCTGTCATGCTTGGATTTAAAATCATTCAATGGTGTATAAATCATGCATAATCTGTTCCACACATTTAAATAAAAGCTTCACAATAGACAAAATGTTGTTAACAAGACTAAACTTATTTTTTTTTAATTGTCAAAATATTTTTGCTGTAATGATAACTTTATGGTAAATTTCAAGTCCTAAATATATGTGCAGAGTGATTGGTTATGAATATGTTAGTTTCAAGTTGCAAGCGTGTACACCCTGTATACATACCTAAGTTTTCAACAAATTTAATGTAAAAATAAGGCATGAATTATTTTTTTCAAATCTAAAAGAAATATTTATTTTCACAATTAAGGTATATTTAAAATAGTAAATATACAAGGCAATATCCATTGCTTCCAATATAGTTAGGTCCTGGCTTTTTTATAGCACCTCATATTTTTTATCAATAAAACAGTTACAATTTTTTTTCCCAGTGTAATCATGGATGTTAATTTTTCTTAAAAATCGAATATCACTTGTATAGATCTCATTTATACGATAATCCTTTCTACCCTTCATAACAAATTGCTGATCTAAAGACCCCCCTCCCTTAATTCACCACAGACTGAGAAAGCTAAAATGGTGTTTATACTAGTACTACTCTATCCAAAGGGTTAACCAAGATTTGTAAAAAAAATTCTTACTGTAATTATTGTTTGCAAGCTTTTTAATAACTAGATTTATAAGATTCAAAGACGAATCTTTAAAACTAAAATTTTCACAACTAATAATACTGGGGGTTACTTTAGGTAAGCAAAACAAAACTGCTAACCACTTTCTAAGCTAATAGTCAATTATCCAATTTTTGTTGAACACACCTAAGTGTAATTTCAAGAAAAGAGTAAATTTAACAACAAAGAAAGCTATAATAAATGCACAGGAATAGTATAATATAGGCAATGCTCACATATAAACATACGCAAACAGTGATAACTTATTGACTGACCTCCTAGTGAGGTTTTGCTTAGGGCTGCAGCCACAGCGTCTACATCGTTTCCATCCCCACCGCCAAGCACGGAGGACCTGCTCACAGAGGGCGTCGCCGTCGGCGACTGGACAGCGGTGACTGGCGACTCGTTCTGCTGAATCTGTTTCAAGTCTTTGTAGCATTTTGAGCACATGCCGTCAAAAGCCTGGGCGGCATAAAACCCACAGCCGTTTCGGCAGAAAATGGAAGCAGCCATGTTCTGATTGCCATTCTGTTCCATAGACATCTTGGCCGATTTAATACTGTAATGCATAGTATATATCTAGATTATTCAATGACATAGTAAGCACCGGTTTAAAACTTATTACACATACACAATTCTAATTGAATAAATAGCAATGAAATATCCGTGGATTATATTTAAATTTTTACTCTAGAGGCTACAATTACAATTTATTGACACATTACCTTCTGATATTTAATGTGTTTAATTTACCTCAACCTTCAATGTTGAACTTTTAATAGTATTATTAAGTACAAAGGGGAAACCACATGGTCGGCTGCGGCAACATTGAAGAAAATTTTGAAACTGTTTCTAAACAAAATCTGTAGGCCCTACTAAATTTAGTAAACGTGTTTCACGCTTAGCGTTTAGCCCACCCTGAAAAAATCCTGGTTTGCAACTGATTATATATTAGAATTTTGACATTATAATATAATTATTATCCATGTAACCAATGCGTGTGCTAATCTATTTTAAAAGAATAAAAAATGTGTCTGAATCAATTTAGCATTTGAGATTAACATCTGGTCCTAATCAAAATACAAGGTTAGCATTATATTATTATCTTACTTATTTATTGTATAGCCTACTATGGCCACTGATACTGGTGCATGCTGCTTCACCTGCCCTATGATCAATATGGTCTGACTGGTCTACTTTACTTTTTTTAAATATATTTTCTTATAAGTTTACAGACGTTCCTTCTAGATAGAAGATTATTACGTCCACTAGGCCCAAAACTCCTGCAGGGCGACAGGGATCCGTCGGTGGCAGGGATAGAACCCACGTCCTGTCAGTTGGTTTTTGGTTGACAGTCCGGTGATCTAACCGCTGGACCAGCGACAATAAAATGAAATGACAATGTGTGGGCCATTTAATCGTTTATTTTTCTTTTTCTTAAAATGTAGGCTTTTAAAGTTTAGCTTATGACTTATGCCTAGGGCTAGGCTATAGCTATAGGATTGGTTACACTTAGGCTACATAGACACTCCCCTCTATTTCTAAATAATTTAATAATTAGGCTATAATATATACAGTAGTAAAATATAGCACATACTACTTCTATTTAATATGCAAGCCTAAAACATCTTTTTTTTTTTGCTTTGAGATAGGGCAGAATGATAGGGGCCTCTATATGAGTGAAGTTTCACTTTTTTATAAAAGTAAGTCTGCATAAATTCAAGTATGAACTAGGCTAAGCTTCAATTGTTAATAAATTATTTTATTTAAAAAAATGTTGGCCTTCTAACTTAACATGAAATTCATACCTATAACTAGCCTACTTATTTCACTAAAAATAGTATATATCTTATAAATATTTTAACTTTACAATAGGCCAAGTCTAGTTTAAGTTAAATAAAAACTAGCTAGGCCTACTTACCTACTTATAAAACTCACCAATAAAGCGCCACTAAAGGCCCAGATTGATTGATTTTAATTCTCAAAATATCGTTCAGTCGATTTGTTTAAAGATGCCAGCCAAAAATAGAGGATGAAAATCAAGACTCCCAGTTTCAATACAATGATGGTAAAGAGTCGTGAGCAAAGCCCAGGCTCAAGACTCAAGGTGTGGTAAGCTAGAACAAAGACGTCAAATGTTAGAAAATAAAACAATACTTTTTATGGACGAACGCATATTAGGATACAATGACTAAAATGTTCATAAACAAAATAATCTAGCATTATCTAATTACCTAAATTAACTAAACAAACGGTTTTAAAAATAAGCTTTTATTATAAATATTCCGAATAAAGTAAGTTGTTTCTATATGCTTTACTTTTTTTGTCTTCCTGATGAAAACAAGATGGCCGCTACGAAGAAGTCGGATATTTCCGGTTACGGTGTGGCTATTTGATTATTTCTGTACCTAATTTAATTGTATATTCCACATAATTCGAATAGTCAAATAGTATTCACAGAGATTTGGCTATAGTTAATAAGACGAGCCTAAGGCGTTCCGTAAACTTACATGGATTTTCAGTTCAAAGTCACTATGTCACGATTTTTCGACATGATATATCACGTGACAAGCTATGCGCATTTCATTGGTCTAAAAATAAGTGAACTCGATAAATTTCACTTCCCTTCCTGACGTCAGGTGTGTATCGGGAAAAATAAAGTACAAGTAGTCGAATTTGACATAGTGACATACTTTTTTAACATAGAGACACAAACAAGTTATTTTTAGAACAGGGAGAGCCGTTTTGCTCGTCAGCATGAGTAAACATGATCTATTCAAAGTTGACTCATCGGAAAGCGTCAAATAAACGTTGAATAAGCTTTGTGTGTCTGTGTAGTTACACTCAAGGAGGGTGCATTTTTATTTCAAGCACCAAAACAAAAACTGCCCTGGTCCTGGTGTCTCAATTACTAGTAGGGCCCTAAGCCTAATATTTTATTTAGCAAATTAAAGTTTGGCCTAGAGTGGTGTAGACTCGACTATTTTATTTACGATTTGCATTATGAATCCTAAAAGGCCCTTTCTGCTATAGAAACAAAATGTAGTTATCTGTAGCTTTTTGTTTGATTGATAAAGCATTTAATTTCCTTGGAATTTATTTTGTTCAGTCGGCGATAAGATAGGATAGGTTCAAGATAGCTAGCTTTTTATAGATTATAAGGTCCTTACACAAAAATAGGTCCCTACTCTTCTTTACCCAAACTAATATCAGTTACCCATTAGAGCTGGGTAGACTCAGGGGCACCCTCCAGTCCAGGGAACAAATCCCGTGTAAAAGTAATATAAATATCTAGGTCCCAGAGTCCATCCAGCTCTAATGGGTTGCCTACTTGACATTAGTCAGTTGGGTGCACAATAAAGACATCAGGTGCTTTGTAGGCTACTGGGCAAACAATAGGCCTACCGTGGTCACAGAGACGTATGAACTCTGCCACATAGGCCCTAGGGCCCTATATAGAGATCAAATTGTCTAAAGGAGATACTCTTTTTTCTTCCCTTTAATAGATCTAAATTACTAGTTGATATTTTTTTAAATGTTCATATGCGTGCATATTTGTTTGTGTGTGTGTTTGTGTATGGCATGAGCAATATAATAAAATAATATATAATATTGTGGAGGGTGATCCTAATTCGCGAGCTACTTTTTTATGACGATGCGGCCCTGATATAACACACAGAGACAGGCCTACAACAGCTTGTGTCAATCTTCGCCAACGCCTGCAAAGAGTTTGGCCTGCAGGTGAGCATAAAGAAGACAAATATCATGACCCAAGACACACGCTCCGTTCCTACCATTACTATAGAAAACGAAAACATGGAGGTTGTGGACTGCTTTACCTACTTGGGGTCCAAGATTTCCAGTTCATTGTCCATAGAGGATGAATTAAATAGCAGAATCGGCAAGGCAGCTGCCACATTGGCTAAATTTAGTAAACGGGTTTGGGAAGAGACCAGGCTGACAGAAAGGACCAAACTGTGTGTCTACCAGGCCTGCGTCATCAGCACGCTGCTCTATGGAAGCGAATCATGGACAACCTATGCGTCCCATGAGCGTAAGCTAAATAGCTTCCAGCTGAGGTGCCTGCGTCGCATCCTTGGCATTAAATGGCAGGACAAAGTTCCTAATAAAGAGGTACTGACGCGCGCCAGCGCCCAAAGCATGTTCGCAGTCCTTAGTGAAAGACGCCTACGATGGCTAGGACATGTAAGATGAATGAGTCCAGGCAGAATCCCTAAGGACCTCCTCTATGGAGAATTGGCATCTGGAAAGAGGAAAACAGGTCGCCCACGCCTCCGTTACAAAGATGTCTGTCAGAGGGACATGAGAGCAGCCAGAATAAGCACAAACGACTGGGAGTGGAAGGCAGAGGATCAGTCCACCTGGTACCGGTGATCTGCCATACAGCGATGCACCTATCTCTCTCTCTCTCTATATATATATATAAATTAGACTGTATTTGTGTTCAACCAATCATAATAAGTTTATAGTTAATTTAAAGACATGTGACCTTATTGTCTCATATTCTACTTTTGCGATTTAACTTTGGTCACTTAGCTAAGAAGTTTAGTCAACGTATCGGACTGCAATACGGGGGACCAGGGTTCGATCCTTAGTCAGTCAAATACCTTTTTTTCCTACATTTTTTTTTTCAATTAATATTAACCCACTTTAAGAAAGGGGATTGTAAATCTACGAGCATCACCGGGCAATTTAGATTTTTGTTGCATAAAAAGACTTGCCTAATTTTTTTAACCCGATTACAATATTTATTTTATACTACTGTCCTAAAAGTCTTCAGTAAAAATTTTTTTTTTAATTATTAGATTTATAGCTTAGGTTACTGTTCATTATAGTTTATACTTATTTTTTTAAATATGTAGCTTATACAGGCTTGTTTTATTTTCACCCGGGCAACGCCAGGCAATTTAGCTTGTATTAGTATATTTCGTTCCATTCCTATCATCACATTAAATTGGCTAAATTTTGGTCCGACATTATTCCAAAGTTTAAATATGTTTATTTTTATTACTCCCTTTATTTTAAGTCTCATTTTCTGTCTGTCTGTCTGTCTGCCTGTCTGTCTGTCTGTCTGTCTGTCTGCAATGGTGCAAAAATTAGCTTCGATTTTTCGACCACTTCCCGTGGTCTTAGTTTGCAAATAAAGGGAGTTTTCATGGTTTTCTTGTTTTATTTTTTAATCTACATGCAACCCTCAAGTATAGATTATACTAGTCTCAAATAAGTACCGGTATGTGGATATTTATACTTTATATACCGGTATGTGGATATTTATACTTTATATACTGGTATGTGGATATTTATACTTTATATACTGGTATGTGGATATTTATACTTTATATACCGGTATGTGGATATTTATACTTTATATACAGGTATGTGGATATTTATACTTTATATACAGGTATGTGGATATTTATACTTTATATACCGGTATGTGGATATTTATACTTTATATACAGGTATGTGGATATTTATACTTTATATACAGGTATGTGGATATTTATACTTTATATACCGGTATGTGGATATTTATACTTTATATACAGGTATGTGGATATTTATACTTTATATACAGGTATGTGGATATTTATTCTTTATATACCGGTATGTGGATATTTATACTTTATATACCGGTATGTGGATATTTATACTTTATTTACCGGTATGCTAGTATAGGCATACACAAGAAAGTTTTTAGATCTAGTAGGTAACGAAAGAGAAAGAGACTACATAAAACACCGGGACATGAAAAATATAGTATGGGAAATCCTGAAGTAAACGTTAACAAGTAAATGGCATAGCGTTGAAAGGGAGATAATCAAAATAAAATTTGGAGTCTGGGAGAAACAATAGTTGTCGTTGATGGGCATACAAACTCAGAAAATTCACATAATATCTATATATATAAAAAGACAGTGTTAAGCCCCGCGAGGATCCCCATTGGTCAATTTGAAAATACGTGTGTCACTGACCTATCTAGGCCTAGCCCAATATACCGTCTAATAATTTTTCACATCGGACATGTGTCTTCGATAGCTCAGTGGTAAACGTAGTGGACTGCTATAAGGGCGACCAGTGTTCGATTCTCCAGTTAGGCTATAATTTTTTTTTCGACAATTAATTTTTCAAACTTTTAAAAACAAAAGACATTGTAAATCTATAGGCAATATAGATTTTGTTAAAGAAAAATATTTGACTATTTTTTTTACCCTATTACAATATTTATTTACTTTCCTAAAAGTATTCAGTAAGTGTAGTTTATAAATTTGTTATCTGCACCCCAGACAGTCCTTTTTTTTTTCACCCGGGCAACGCCGGGCAATGTAGCTTGTATTAAATATAATACACGAATTTCACCAATATAAGTCACATGGTATTGAAAATTAAAATTTAGAATAAAATCAGATTTGATTTCCTCTCATAATTATTCAATAATCGATTCAAGTTTACGATTATGTTACGATTTGACTATTTCTTAGTATCAAACAAATAGGCCTAGGCCTACTAAACTATTTATAAGCTTATAGCCTATTTGGGCATAAGCTTAAAATTAACAAGTTATATTTTATTCTAATAAACTTGTACCAGTAGTGTAAATAGAAAGGCCCGTGGCGGGGGGTGTGAGACTTATAAAATAATTTTAATGGGATTTTTTATGCGCGGTGGCACGGTGGTCGAGCGGCAGCGAGTTGGACTGGCATACCGAAGGTCCTGGGTTCGATTCCAGGCTAGGATTTGTCAACCCGGTCTGGAGGGTGTCCTTTAGTCTACCCAGCTCTGATGGGTACCTGACTTACGTTGGGAAAAAGTAAACGCACCTGGGCGTTGTTCTGGTCACACAATCCCCTAGTTCAGGGGTCGGCAACCTAAGGAACGCATGCCAAACTTGGCACGCATAACAATTTTCACAGGGGCTCGAGGGAGACCACCAAGAGGTGTTTTTTATTGATTAAAATAAACTTTTTCCGGCTCTGAATGAGGAAAACTGATTGTTGAAGCCGATGTTTCTGAATGACAATGTGACACATTGCAGCGAATTGAACTTGCATAATTTACAATGACCACTGGAATGGATTTGAATTGAAACTGGACAAATCTTGTCGTGAAATCAATTTCAAAACATTTAAGTACATGTACAAACCTATATTAAGATAGATAGATTGGCTTTTTCAGAATCACCGAAGCACTCAAAGCCCAAAGCTAAGTTTTCTAATTAAAGGCAAGACTTTCAAATTGATGGACTCATTATTCATACCACATCAAGCCTAACTGGTTTGATATTATTACAACCTTATTAGATGTAGATCTTTTTTTAAGTCAAGGGATATAGGCCATTTTAAAATGCAGCTAGTTGAATTTGAAAAAATGGGCATCCAAATGTGCCCATTTGCGGAAAAATCTGGAAGGAGCTGCTTTGAAAGTTATCTGCTATTAATACTATTATCAACTGCTAGGCATTTTCTCTTTTTCTTTCAGCCTTTTGTTCAACTTACATTTGTGAACAGAATTTATCGCACATGAAAGTTGTTTTAAGCATACAAAGAGGTCACCTACACATGACCACTCGTTAATTGATACAAGCTAATTACATTTACGTGAGGACGTCTGGTCCTGTGGTTAGTTCATCGGACTGTAAACCAACACGTCGCGGGTTCTATCCCTGCCGCCGACCGATCCCTGTCGCCCTGCAGAAGTTTTGGTTCTTTGAAAGAGTTTTTATGCTTATCTTCTTTAATAAAATATAAATGTAAGTAATTCTAAAACACATTTATATTATTAATTAAAAAATATAAGAGACACTATATTATGTAATTTCTGTAATTATTAATGTTAACTCCTTTTAAATGGATAAACAATTAATGCAGGAAATGTTTATTTACAACTAACGTAATTTATTTTATTCTTATAATGAATACCATAATGTTGGATTTTAATAAAAAAAATAATAATTAGTCAGTAACATTTGTTATATTAAAAAACATAACTTGTTGGGCATTACTATTGAATCAAATGTGGACACGTTCACAATTGAAAGGAGATAATTAACCCGTTTTTACTCCCTTTCTATTAACTTGTATTTTCTGTCTGTCTGTCTGCTTGCTTGATAGCAAAATTTGCATCGATTTTTCGACCACTGTGTCGCAAATCTCAAAAATATCTCCTTACTCCGTATGAATTGTTCTAAAAATAATCTTAGTGTATCCTTTTTTTTCTAGCTTTGCGCCGAAAAACTATAAAAAGTTGCACAGGCATTTTTTACGTGAAACCAAAATTTTTCTTATACTTTCCTTTTAAGAAATGAATATTGTCACAAGTATAGTATAATTAAGTTGTTTTAACTGAAAATTTAATAGAATGTATTTTTAGTCTGGTCAAGCCTGCTGCCCAAATGTCAGCTCGATTGGACCACGGAAAGTGGTCGAAAAATTGATGCAAAGTTTTGCTATCAAGCAAGCAAGCAGACAGACAGACAGAAAATACAAGTTAATAGAAAGTGAGTAAAAAATGCGCAATCGTTATAATTAGATATGTATTGCCGACATTACCGATTCGAAATTTTAGTTTTGTAGTGAAGCGGAAATGGTAAACTTAGTTTACAAAGAAAGGGAGTATAATAAAAAACTGTGTTTTTATGGTTTTCTTGTTACTCCCTTTCTATTAAGTTATATTTTCTGTCTGTCTGCTTGCTTGCTTGTTTGCTTGCTTGCTTGATTGCTTGCTTGTTAGCAAAACTTTGCTTCGATTTTTCGACCACTTCCCGTCGTCCAATCGAGCTGAAACTTGGACAGCAGACTTGTCCAGACTAACAATACATTCTATCAAATTTTCAGCATCATAGCGTTTGGAATAGTCACGAATTCATTCGACCAATTTGCGAATCGAGAAATATATTCCACGTCCAACATGGCTGCCTCTCCCGGAAGAGACGGAAGTAAGTAAACTTTTCGTATTTGTTCGTTTTTATGAAATAAATAAACGACACAATATAGCCGAAACAAAGCGAGTTATCTTTTTATGGTTTTTGCGAGCCAAAGCTATAAAAAAAAAGGATGCGCAAAAGCAAAGCCACGATCGTGGCTTCATGCATTTAAAAGAAAAATGCGCAATCGTTATAATTAGATATCTATTTGCCGACATTACCGATTCGAAATGTTAGTTTTGTAGTGAAGTGGAAATGGTAAACTTAGTTTACAAAGAAATGGAGTATAAAAAGCTTACAATTTATATCTTTGAAATGATCAAACTGTAAGAAGTATTTGATAAGTTGATTCAATGTTGATAAGTGCAACCTCCTCTCTATTTCAAGGAAGAGGACTAGGATCCCCACCAGCTATACCTTGCATGGTCTCACTCTTGAGAGGGTTTCAGATGCCAAGTACCTTGGAGTGAACATCACAGAAAAACTCCACTGGGGCACACATGTCCAATCTATTACTGCCAAAGCAAATAGAGCTTGCGCCTTCGTCCAAAGGAACCTCAAGGGATGCTCCACCAGGATCCAGACCCATTGTTATAAAAGTTTAGCTCGTCCCATCCTGGAGTACGCATCGACTGTATGGGATCCTCATCAACAACACCTGATATCTAAGCTGGAGATGATCCAACGTCGAGCGGCACGTCGTATCTTACAGGACTACGGCCTTAAATCTAGCGCCTCAGCTTTGGTGGCCCAACTCCAACTGGAGCCCCTACATCATCGCAGAGCGATAAACAAGGTCACCACTATTTACAAGATCGTGAACCGCCACGTGGAAATGTCCACTCAGCCAGGCCGAATCCAACAGGTGTCCCGCTCTACCCGAGGCCATCAGCTCAAGCTGCATGTCCCACATGCACGCACCGACGTCTACAAATATTCTTTTTTTCCGTCAGCCATTAGGCTGTGGAACACCCTGGACCAGGCCTCCATCACTGCCCCTACAGTTCAGGCTTTTAAATCGTCACTGAATGGCTGGTCTAAAAACCTAAAGTGACACTGTGTCATCTGTTTATAATTGTTGTTTGTGATGTTTTTTATTTTATGTGTATTTAATTTGTGGACTCTTTCCTCGGTACTAACGGGGTATCCACAGTAATATGAAGAAGAAGAAGAAGAAAAATTATATAAATATTATATGACAAAAAAATTAATATGTATATTTTCAAACATTACATTAACTACCCAGTTTGTATGATTACGACGTATCGATTACACTTTACTATAGCGAAAACAATATAAAGATCATACAAACACATTTAAGGACTTTTCAGTTAAACTGAGATCAAAATATAATTAACATTTGCAGGTGTTAGATCCTCATCTTGACTAAGAAATGATGATACTGTTTAGTCAATAATTGCCAGTCTAAGTAAATAATCCAGATCTTTCTAATTCAGAAAAATTGACATACCTAGGAATCTCACTTGCACCTTGTAAAAAGTCTCAAAACCCGGACGAGCCGAAGCTCTTAAGCCGGGGCGTAACGCTTAGAAGTGAGTTATTTAAAACTCTGTCCGGGATCCGAAGGCGTGGCGTGCCATGTAAAAGGGAAGGATTCCGCAGGCCAGCGACCGTTCACTGCGGTTCCCCTAAGGATCATTATCGTGGTGGATCTCCCGTATATCTGCATTGTTACCCGGTAGCACAAATCCTGTACTATAGGCACAGGCATCCGGGCACCGGGCGGGTCGTGAGACGGGGTTGCAGCATCCATTGCTTCCTCCCCACCGAGACCCCGTGGCCTCTCGGCAGTGCAATGGATCTCGGACATGCTGCGGGGGCTGTCCCCCATGCGTTAGCCCGCCGGTGTTTTCAAAGAAAATTACTGGCGGTTTACACACTACGCCGCTTTGAGGCCCATGGGTACAGTAGTGTCTCACTTGCACCAGATGGGGGAAGCAAAGACGTTCAGAACAAACTAAAAAAAGCAAGAAATGCATTTAACAGCATGAACAACATCTGGAAATCATTTCAATACAGTGCCAGAACCAAATAAAAAATTATATAACAGCTGTGTCCTTCATGTTCTTCTATATGGTGCCACATGTTGGCGCATGACACAACAGGACCCTGCGAAGCTTTCCACTTTTCATTTGAAAGACCTCAAGAGGATTTTGAAAATATTCTGGCCAAAAGGAAGAATTAATGTCCCAACGCAACCATGAAGACATGGGCACAATCATAATGAAAAAGCTTTGGCGATGGATTGGCCATGTGCTGAGAAGAGAGGAAGGTAACATCTGCAAGACAGTCCTACACTGGACTACACTGGACTACACTGGACTACACAGCACTACACTGGACTACACTGGACTACACTGGACTACACAGCACTACACTGGACTACACTGGACTACACTGGACTACACTGGACTACACTGGACTACACTGGACTACACTGGACTACACTGGACTACACTGGACTACACTGGACTACACTGGACTACACTGGACTACACTGGACTACACTGGACTACACAGCACTACACTGGACTACACTGGACTACACTGGACTACACAGCACTACACTGGACTACACTGGACTACACTGGACTACACTGGACTACACTGGACTACACTGGACTACACTGGACTCCAGAGGGAAAAGAAAGAGAAGACGTTCAAAAGTAACCTGGTGCAGAACAGTAGAGCAGGAATTAAAGGAATTTGGTCACTCCTGGGGTACGGAATTGTCGCAGGCGACAGACAAAGATGGAAAGACTTTGTTGCTGACCTATGCGCCAAAGGCGTTCCGGGCAGTAATTAAGTAAGTAATAATTACCATAAAATGTGAAAGTTTAGTAATAAAATATTGTATTTGATATAAAAGCAAATATGAAAACGGGTTTTTAATAAAAGGGAGATAATTACGCCGTTTTTTTTTTGCACTAATATTTTTAATGTTTCTTTTATAAAAGAATAAATGACTTAAAATGTAAAACTTATAAATTTTCTAACTGTAAAAGAAGTATTTGAAAATTATATAACTATTATATAGGCCTACTAAATAATTTATATGTATATCTTTAAACATTACATTAAGTACCCAGTTTGTATGATTACTACGTATCTATTCCACTTAACTATGCTAATTTGGCTATTGTTAATTACAAAGGTATCACATAGAAGGGACATCTCAGTTAAAACTGAGTTCAAAATATAATTAATATTAAAAGGTGTTATATCTTTATCTTAACAACCAAATGATAATGTTTAGAGTCTAGACAATAATTAACATAAATTGAAAGTTTATTAATAAAATATTGTGTTTGATATTAATGTAAATAAAAAGTTGATAATCACAAACAAATTAATTTAGTATTAAATATAAATCGCTGTAACGATTCTCTCAATAAGTTAACTTTTCTTTTGGCCTTGGTCTTGCTACCGAGTTAAATTAATTGTCCTATAAAAATAATTTAAAAAACATATCATAGAGCAGCTGACTTTTAGGCTGTTGGCGCGCTGAATGATTTAAAAATCCTAGTTTGGCACACTGTTAGCAAAATGTTTCCGATCCCTGCGCCTAGTATGCCGTAGCCACAGAAACTGGTGAACACTGGTCACCGGCCCCGTGGATCAATTTGGTCTGACGGGATACTTTTACAGCACATAAGCTTACACAAACGATATTTAATGGCAGTGTATATTGGTAGTTCAGATAAAAAAATGGGGTAAAATTTTTTTTTTATATTTAAGAGAAAACCTAAAAGATGTCAGTTTTACCATAGACTATAATATAGGCCTACATGGACCGCTTGCTTTAGTTTTTTATGCTATTATCTTCTTTTTTTTTTTGCAATTCCCGATTCTAAATCAAGTAATTGTTATACAAGTTCCGTTTTATTAAATCGCATTTTTTCCAACTTTAAATGAATACTTGTAGGCCTATAAATATATCATTGACTAAAATAAGATGGACCGCCTGCTATATTTTTAGAGCTTATGTTCTTTTTCCGTGCGCACACAACACTGATCTATAAATGTTTCTGCTCTGTACTACTTTCGATTTAAATTTTTCATTGAGAAAATCATAGCGATTTAATAAAACGGACTTGTATATCAATAACTTAATTTCCTGCCTAGCAATTACGTGAATTCCGATCATCAGTGTTTCAAGTCATCATATAGCAGAAATACTAAAGCCGGCGGTCCATGTAGGCCTATATTATAGTCTATGGTTTTACTTATGATTTCTCAACTTAACTAAGACAAGATAAGATAAAAATTGGCATTTCTTATTGCGCTTCTATCCATGCTATTAAATTAGCACTTGGTGTGAATTGCAGTGGCTGATGTATTAGCCAAAGACAATGGTCTTTAAGTTCGTTTTAAAAGATTCTCTTGTCCCAGATTCTCTTAGTGTCTGAGAAAAACTATTCCATAGAGAAGGCGCCACTAATTTAAATGAGCGCACTCACAGGTACTTCTTTTTGTGTCCATCCAAACTGGGAATTTTGAGGAGTGGCTGTGATAAAGAGCACAGTTCCCTAGATATAATGCCTTGAAATAATCTCTTGAAGATAGGAAGGAGCAATGCCCTTGATACATCCATACCTAATGGTTATTTACTGTAAGAAAAATGAATACACGTATTTTTCAAACTGTCTTGTCCATTTTAGAGAAATTTACAACCTTGGTCTGTTTTCCCAAATTTGAAAAATCAATTCAGTTTTTTTCAAAACTTCATGACATAATGCGATTTTTAAGAATAAATGTTAGGATTAGATGACTAGACTCAAACTACGGATACGCATCGGACATAAAACCTGTTCTGCATGGAACTGGCGTCTATAACTTATTAGATAAGATGACACCAAAATTGAAACATTTTGTTCAAATTTAAAGTTTTAAATTATGTTCGTTAATAATGAACTGTTTCAACGGCCCGTTTATATCACATATAACATATATATCACATATAATTCTGTTATATTTGTTGATTTATATGTTACATTTAATTGAAATTAACGTTTCTTTCTTTTATGTATTAATTTATTATTTATTAGCTGGGCCTTTTTTTTCCAACCATGGAAAGTGGACAAATTAAACTCCCCCCACCCCCTTTACTGATAAGGTCTATTTGGTTTGTCGATTGATTGCGACATCCGGTAACAGCAGAACGCAATTAAACCAATGAAATATGCTCACCACATTAGCTGCAAATATTTTTGGAAGTTTTCACCGACGAAAATTTCGAATGTAGAATTTCTAGTTCTCATTTCTGTAGAGTTGTTCTTCAGAGCTGTTGTATATTTTAGACATTTTTTTATTTCAGTGAATTTTTTAACTAGTTGGTAAGTATTCATAATGATGTTTTAAAAAAACGTTCCGATCTTTAAATTGGTCGCAAGTAATATGTTGGTGTTTGCTTGTTTATTTAAATCTGATCAACAAAATTTAAATTGAAGTTTTTTTTTTTGTGTGGACTTTTACATGTAGGCTTCACTTATATGTTTCAGACGCTCCTTTATGTACAGAATATTATTGTGACTTACGCTAACCGTGGTTTCGACTTGTCTTGTATTTCGATTAGGGTTATTAATGATATCAATTTGTTGCTTATCTTTTTTTTCATGGAACCCATTCCATACCTGGACGCCGCTCTGAAAGAGAGTAGTTAATTTATATGCGTCTGTTTTTTGAAGATGGAAAAAAAAACAATTGTTGTTTCCCAATGTATGAGTGGATGAGTATTTGTAAAGTTAGAATTTATTACTAGTGTTTTCAGATTTAGTGATTTAACTATTGGTGTTAACTCTTGTCAGTTGGGATTACAGATTTAGTGATTTAAATATTGGTTTTAACTCTTGTCAGTTGGGATTACAGATTTAGTGATTTAACTATTGGTTTTAACTCTTGTCAGTTGGGATTACAGATTTAGTGATTTAAATATTGGTTTTAACTCTTGTCAGTTGGGATTACAGATTTAGTGATTTAACTATTGGTGTTAACTCTTGTCAGTTGGGATTACAGATTTAGTGATTAACTATTGGAGTTAACTCTTGTCAGTTGGGATTACAGATTTAGTGATTTAACTATTGGTGTTAACACTTGTCAGTTGGGATTACAGATTTAGTGATTTAACTATTGGTGTTAACTCTTGTCAGTTGGGATTATTTTTTTGTAATGAGCCTCGCAGCTCTTTTCTGACGATCTTTAAGTTACGCTCATTGAATATTATCAATCAAACAATTCCTTCATTTTCTTCAATGAGCATTCCTTTTCCAATCAAGTCATTCTAAAAGTTGACATTTTCTGCAGGTTTCTCACTGTAAAATCCTATAAAAATATTCGAAAACTTTTCACAAACTTTACAAGCAATGCAGAGGGATGGTGGTCGAATTGCAGCGCATTACTCCAGGCGTACCGAAGATTATGTGTTAGAATCCCGGTAAAAGTTATGGTTTATTCCCGGGCTTATCCAGGGTACCTGACTTTAGTCGGCTGGGCATTTTGCCGAGCAAATAATCCCATAGAAACTGGCTACAGAAACTGGTTCACTAAGCCTATGGATCAATTTGGTCTGCCGGGATAACTTGGTCTGCCGGGATAACTTGGTCTGCCGGGATACTTTTACAAAAATACTCAAAAGATATATACTGGCAGGGCCCTCGAGAGAAAAAAAAGATGCCGGTACGAGATCTTTTCTACCCCCCCCCCCCCCCCACACGGTACTTTTTTTTCTAACACTAGTCATATCTAGATCATTTATTTATATCAGGGGTCGGCAACCTAAGAAATGCGTCCAAACTTGGCATGCAGAGCGATTTTCAATGGCACGCGAGAGACCTCCAAGATGTGTTGTTGCTTTTTTTATAATAAGACAACATTTTGCGGTTCTGAATGAGGAAAACTGACTGTGGAAGCCAATGTTTCTGAATGACATAGCGATACATTTCAGTGAGTTGCATTACAAACATAACTTTTTTTTTGCCATCCGTTTTATTTGAGCTAATATTTCTAATATGTTTATTTTGTTCATTAGAAAAATGGCTTACAATTAACAAACTTTGAAATGATCAAACTGTAAGAAGTATTTGAAAATTATACAAATATTAAAAGACTAAAGAATGTATATGTATATTTTCAAACATTACATTAACTATCCAGATTATAAGATTAATGCGTATCTCTTCAGCTTAACTAGAATTCTTTCAACATTCACAAAGATCGCAATATAATTAGTTAGTTCCTCATCTTGACTACCAAATGATAATGATTAGACAATATTTACCATAAATGTGAAAGTATAGTAATAAAATATTGTACTTAATATAAATGCAAATAAAAAGGATGATAATCTAAACACGTTAATTTTGTATTAAATATAAAACGCCTTAATTTAACTCAGTTTGACTTTTAGGCTGTTGGCACGCGGAATGATTTAGAAATTCTACTTTGGCACACTGTTAGCAAAAGGTTGCCGACCCGTGATTTATATTAGGCCTACATACGTTTGAAAAATCAGGAATCTTTTTAAAAGGTCTGTGGACCATTTTGTGAGTGTAATCATTTCAATCACAGCCTTACAGGTCTATTACAAAAATACTTTAATCAAGTACATAGTTCTTAGTTTAAATTATTGTAATTGTTCCTCCGCTTCAGTATTGGTCCTGCAAATAATATTACAAAGATGTGTAAAATGGGAAAAGTGACTCTCACTGATGATTAATTTGGTTGAAAAGAACTCCTTGATAGAGAGCACACCGTTTCCCAGATAGGTACATCCCAAATAGTATATGTCAACCACATGATCGAAGCTAAAAAAACCCAGTGATGCTAAGAAACGGTTCATTAGTGGTCAACAGGGGATAAGCTGTTTATATGTTTTGATAGATGACATACACCCAAAGACTGCCGATAATGTATGGTTATAATATAATGGATGTGGCGTTTACCATGTCTGATCAATATACCTATTATCTTATTCATTACATAAGCTCCTTCTATAAAGAAGATTATTGAAATTATTGCGTCCTATGCACGTCCATGGTTTGAGTCTAGTCCTGTATTTCTATTAAGTTACTGGTTTCATGGTTTGTTCAGGTAACACATTCTATGCTCGGATGCCACTCGGGATGAAAATACTTGTGTGCGTTTGTTGTCGTATAAGTTCGCATAAGGGATAAGGAAAGTGTTTTTGTCCTTATGTTTATCTGAGCATCGTAACAGATTGTTTTTGAGTTGTATTTCTAAATTAGAGTTAAATGCCTTAGGTATTATTATTACTTTACCAGTTGTATTTCTGTCCTCTAGTGTTTCTAGGTTTAGTTATTTAACTATTGGTGTTACTCTTGTCAGTTGTAAATATTCACCAGTGATGTAGGCCGTATGTTGTGTATTCACAATTCAGGGCCGTATTTAGGATTGTGGGGGCCCTGTTAAGATCTGCTGTGGCAATACAGTTGACACATACAATTTTTTGTAAAGATTCTTCCTAAAATAAATTTTGTTAAATAACAAAAAAAAATGTGTTTTAAATTTTTAATAGGGCAACTGTTATTGATTCTATTTTAATTATTAGTGTTCCTCGTAGGCTAATAGAATCATGAGTTGATTGAGTTGATTGAGTTGAGTTAAATGTTTCTTTAATATTATTTTCACAGTACGTTTAACACACTTGATAATTCAAATCTTCGCAGCAATATATATCTATTTATTATTACTCACAATACATTATTCACAGTACATCCAACAATCACATATAATATCCAATGAATCATATAATATAATATAAGTCCAAGAAATGAAATAGTATTCTGATAAAATGTGGTAAAATTACGAGTCTAACGTATACGTCTATACGCTTCTAGATATTTGAGTCGACTGGCTTTCCTCCGGTCTTTTACCCCGTGATCAGCCTTGCCCAGTCAAGCAAGTATCCCATGTAAAACGTGCAAAGCATTCTTTATAAAGCTAAGACGCAGTAGAACAAACTAGATTGTGACATTTACAATCTTCCCAGTGCCCATAACTCTTGTACTATACTATTGACTTTCCTGAGTCATTTCCCTTTGACCTTGTTAGTGCATACTAGCAGCAACATTTGTCTAAAATTATGATACCTTCAACAGGAAATCATTAAAGTGTAAAAGGCTCGACTTACTAGTTTTGACTGCCACACTAGTATGAGCGACATAGAGTATTTAGGTCTTGGCTACTAAGCTAAAAGGGAGAACTGTTAGGCTCATTGGTCTAATTTGTAAGTGTCTCTGGGGGGAACTAATAAAAAAGAGATCCTAAATCCTACAAGATCCTTGTAGGAGGTTTTGGGGCATCTTCTCTTAGCTTAATGGCAACAATTAAAAAATACTAGCGTAATTGCCAATTTTAATTTTAAATTTTAATATTTATGGGCATCCTAAACTCTTATGGGCCCGGTACGGCGTACCGGCTGTACCCCCCTCCCTCGTGGGACCTGTTCATACTGGCAGTGTATAAAGCTAGTCGAAAAAAATGTTGGTACACGTTTTTTTTAAATATTTAATTAAGAGACAACGCAAAATGTAAGTTTTACTTATGGTTTCTCAACTTAATTAAACTCTACATAGTTATTTACTTTAAGAAAAAATAATACACGAATTTTTCACACGTCTTGTCCATTTTAGGGAAATTTACATTCTTGGTCTGTTTTCCCAAATTTGAAAAATTATTATTTTTTTTTTTGCAAAAATTCATGACATAATGAGATTTGTAAGAATTAATATTAGGACTAGACTCAAACTAAGGATACGCGTCAGACATATACCCCCTTCTGTATAGAATTGGCGTCTGTAGCTTGGAAGATACGATGTAACCGACATTGTGTTTTGTATACAGTTTGAAATGGTGTTCGCTAATGAACTATTTCAACGGCCCGTTTTGTTTTTTATAAATCTGATAGTAGTCTTCTTCTGTGAACCTAGTTAATAAATATATTGGTTCCAGGTGTGTGCCTTTTTATAGTGGATATGCCTATAACAGATGTAGTTGCTCAATAGAAGGAACAGGCTGCAGTCTGTAAAATTCACTGTCAAATTCAATATTAATGAATTTGTGCCTGATCAATATTGCCATTGATTTTCCGAACGCGGAAATCGATTGGTTGGCCTATAATTTTAGATTTGTCGATAGCCAGGAGCAATGAAAATACAATTAATAATAACCGTTTAGGTCGTTTCGTCAGAGGCGTATTGCAGCATAAGTCAAAGGTGAGTCAATATCGCCCGTTGACCCCATTTCTTACTGATTTCAACAAAGTAACAGTAACTAATTAATATTGATGAATAGGCCTATGTTGAACACGCTAATTCTTTGCAATTCAATATGAAATTAATAATCGGGACATTTTGAAAACTACCAACTTTGAATATGATCCGTTATTCGTAATGTTTGATAAAATTGTCAACTGCTGGTTAAGATTAGATATTTGTTAACAAACAATAATAGGTGGCTTAGACTATGGGTTGGGCAATCGTTTTTGTGCGTGCGTGCCGAAATTGTCAAATTTGCTAACAAATATTGCTTTAATGAAAAAAAAAATAGAGGACGTGACAACAAGTTCAATCAAGTGGTTAACACTTTACATTATGATCACAAAAACATTTATACATCTTCAATACAACATCTTCAATACAACATCTTCAATACAACATCTTCAATACAACATTAAAATTACGATAACTACTTACCACCCCCTTTCACCAGAAGCTTAAGATTGGGTTTTTTAATAAAGAAAGAGGCTGTAAAATTAAAAGTCCGCCTTGGAGCTTTATTGCTACTTTTGCTATATTATCAGAGGGAAGTCTGCTGCTGCGTCACTGATGACAGAGGTTTGATCTTCCAGAGAGATGTACCCGAACTATTAGTTTGACCCGTCAGGTTACTTCTATAACTACACTACTTAAAGTTCATCACTATAATGAAATGTTCACATGCATATGCAGATAAAAACAACGAGAGTAAAACAATTTTAAACAATATTTCTGCATTGGCATTCTAAGTCAAGAATAATTCGTTTTCTGATTTTTTCTCTGGTACTCTTATCTGTAAGAGTTATAAAAAAAATATTATGTTTTCTAAGTCATCTTTAAGGTCAATGAATTTCTGCTTCCATATTTAGTTAATCTGAAATTCAATCATCCAAGTTACATGGACGATTGCATGAGATGGTTTTGTTTGACAAAAAAAAAAATAAACTTCTTTAAAAGTAACAAAAAGAAAACATAAATAAAAGGCCTAGATAATGAAGACAACGGGGCAAGTGGTCTAGCTAGAGAAGGCCAACGTTTGGATAGACGCCGATCTGAAACTTTCTTAACTTATATATCAGTCAGCTTATCATTAAATTTTGATACAAAAAAATAACATTCTCAGAAGATTCTAATTTCGACCCCCACTCCCCAATCGCTATCAGATGCCATCTATCCGGGTACGCCTCTTGCCAAAACTAGAAGCATACACACCTTTATCCCCTTTACCCCCTCCCTCCCCCAACAGTTCTTTCTTTTCTTCTTTCTATTTTGGTTTTGAACCGATGCTATAAAAATCTCGGTATAAGTTGCGATACCATTGCCACCGCAAACTGATCGATTCTGTTGTGTTTCACTTTGTAGAGGCGTAACCTTGCATTCAGTTGCTCCGAGAGTGGGTGGTATCGAAAACAGCTAGTTTTTTGTTCCTTTTAAATATTGTAATCACAGCATTTGTATCCACACTAACCCACAAAACAAGCGTTCCGCATCAGTAACTTGAATTGTAATTTCTATTGAAGTCATTTTGTTAATGCGCGCGGGCTCTAAATATATACACACTAGCTAAATTACCGAATATTAACAACTAACAAGAGTAAAACCAATAATTAAATAACTAAACATAGAAACACTAGAGGACAGAAGGGCAAAGAGTAAAGTAGTAATAATACATATAGCATTAAACTCTTAAATTAGAAATGCAACACAATAGCAACCTTTTGCAATGCTCAGATAAAACATAAGGACAAAAACACTTTTCTTATGCGAAAACAAATACATATAAGTACTCTTTCTCCCCGAGTGGCATTCGGACATGGAATGGGTTGCCCGAACAAACCAGGAAAACCAGTAAATTAACATCATTTAAAATACTAATAAAAAATTAACCCATAAAAACCAAGTTTTTATTATGCTCCCTTTCTTTGTAAAATTTTCTTCGATTCGCAAATTGATCGAAGGTATTAGTGACTATTCCAAAGGCTATGATACTGAAAATTTGATATAATGTATTGTTAGTCGCAACAAGTCTGCTGCCCAAGTTTCAGCTCGATTGGACGACGGGAAATGGTTGAAAATCGATGCAAAGTTTTCCAAGCAAGCAACCAACCAAGCAGACAGACAGCAGACAGTACGAGTTAAAAGAAAGGCGAGTAAAAATGCAAGACTATAGATCTACTCAGACCACGGATGAGCGCAGGACGCAAAAATCTTCTTAACAAAAAGATCGTCTGTAATATATAAGATAAGCAGATTTAAACATATTCAGATATGGAAATGTGTGAAACTGTAATATATATATTTTTTTGTGCGCCTTTGAATTTGACAAACAATATTGCGACAAAAGCCGACCAATGAAAAACATTCTTTTATGGAGATCTGTGCATAATAACACGAGTTTAAAGTTTAAACCGAGCCGAGCTCCGTGTTCTCTCCCCCCCAATGGCAGTTATACGAAATATAGCCGAAATGAAATGTAATTCATTTAGTAAGTTGTTACTAACAATGCGACATCCTGGGGATAAGACGGGTGGGGTGGGTGTATGACGGCTAACAGAGAGAGAGAGAGAGAGAGAGAAAGAGGGAGAGTCGTCATGCCTATTCAATTGACACACACTAGAATCAATAAAATAAAGTCGAAAAAAAATATATTTTTTTTTCGTTTATTGAATGTCTCTCTGTATTCCACTGATTAAAAAAATAAATAAAAAGAAACTGTGTTGACACCACAATCCATCTATAAGCTTTTTGACAATATCGAGCGGTTTATTTTTTGTTTGTTTTGTTTCGGTTTTCCAGTAAAAAAAATTGAGACCTCAATCATTACAACGCCCTCGATTTGTCCCCGCACGTTGATGGAATTAGACAAACCATCAGCTAAGGGGAGGTAAAAACACAGTAGATCGAGTTGCATAACGATGGCAACCAAAACCTGAAAAACAAAAAGGGGGGAGGGGGTTGGGCAATTGTTTGTGTTTGTCAAACCTCAGTTTGTAGTTCACTAAAGTGAATGGGAAGTTTAATGGGTGAGAAGGTTGTAGTTCAACAATAACAACACAACAAATAAATAGATAATATTGCCAACAATACTAACGTTACAAGAATGATTTCTCTAATGGAGGTAAGCTTTAGGACTTAAAACACAACAAGTTTGCATTACTGCTTCGTCACTGCATATTATGTTATCATTTCGATTGTCATTAAAAAAAAATAAGGCAAAAAAAGAAATAATGTATATATATATATATAGTAGATATATATTATATATATATATATATAGTAGACTGTGTGTGTGGTCAACCAATCATATTAGTTAATTTAAAGACACGTGAATTTATTGTCACATATTATACTTTCGCGATTGCACTTTGGACATGTGTCGTTGCCAGCTAATTGGATAACGTATCAGACTGCCATGCGGGCGACCCGGGTTTGACTCACCAGTTAGTCTATACCATTTTTCAAAATTTTTAAATTTCAATTCATATTACTTTCAAAAAATAATTGTAAATCTACTAGTAACAACGGGGAAATTAGATTTTTGTTAAAGAAATAGAGTTGTCTATAATATTTAACAATATTCATTCTAAATTACCTTCCTAAAAGTCTTCAGTAACGTTTTCTTTTTCAATTATTAGATTTATAGCTTTCTTTTCATTGTAGTTTATAAAATATTTATCTGTAGCTTATACCGGCCTGTTTTATTCCCCCCCCCCCCGGGCAACGCCGGGCAATTTAGCTAGTATATACAATAAAGGATGAAAAAAAAGGGAATGTAATAATCTAATTAAATATTTTGTTTCAGTTCACATTAGTTTACATTTATATTTAAATAGCCAACTTTCATTGGTTGGGACATTTTCGTTTGTACACATAGAGATGTAATATTTTCTTTTTTACACTTAGAGAAGTCAGATTGATTACAAGGAAATATTCATCCCTAACAACACTTCTAAACTCTTTCCTACCATTAAAAAACACAAGCTTTTAAGATAATGTGTCAATCAATCAATTAATCAATCAATCAATCTATCTGTCTGTCCATCTATCTCTATCTATCTATCTATCTATCTATCTATCTATCTATCTATCTATCTATCTATCTATCTATCTATCTATCTATCTACCTATCTATCTATCTATCTATCTATCTATCTATCTATCTATCTATCTATCTATCTATCTATCTATCTATCTATCTAACTATCTATCTATCTATCTATCTATCTATCTATCTATCTATCTATCTATATTTTATATATATATATATCTGTCTGTATGTTAGACTGTCTGTCTGTTGGGCTGTCTGTCTATTTGTCTATTTGTCTATCTGTCTATCTGTCTATCAGTCTATCTAACTGTCTATCTAACTGTCTATCTGACTATTTGTCTATCTGTCTATATGTCTATCAGTCTATCTAACTGTCTATCTAACTGTGTATCTGTCTATTTGTCTATCTGTCTATCTGTCTATCTGTCTATCAGTCTATCTAACTGTCTATGTAACTGTCTATCTGTCTATTTGTCTATCTGTCTATCTGTCTATCTGTCTATCAGTCTATCTAACTGTCTATCTAACTGTGTATCTGTCTATTTGTCTATCTGTCTATCTGTCTATCTGTCTATCTTTTTCTATCTATTGTTACGAATCTCGGTCATAAATGAATGACGTAGTAAGGCATTGACCTCTTAACAAGTGCGTATCAGAGTCCAAAGCGACCAAGGTTAGACCTTTATGCCCTGAGGGCAGTTTAAATAAAATAATTCGTTCAAATCCCGTGGAAATTGGGGGATAATTCTGGATCGTAGTAATTATAGAGAAAGAGGTTAAAATGCGTATTAAGACCCTGTAGAATCTTCGATGATCGTTTTCTTTGTAAAGTCCCGACCTCCTTAAAGTTAGTTCAGTTTAAACGTTTGTAGAGTGAAGTCGCTATATTCATACATGTACATATAATGCCATTTTATTGATACTTATGTTGCCATCAGTTGATAAAGTTTATTGATCGTTTATATTGAGTCTACAATTTAAATAAAATTGTTTATTCAACAACTGGAGTTGTTTGATCAATCATTGTTGAGAAATGTGTTGAAGATAATTATCACGAATATAACTACATTACTGCATAGACCTGTCAGTCAAGGAACCCCTAGCTTGGGCTACAGATTAGCAGAATCTAGAGACTTCTAATAAAGATACAACTATATTCATTGAATCCGATTTAACGAGTAATAATAATAATCATCATAAAGAGGTCCATAACAGTTTGGGGTCTTCGTCCGATATAGTTGTATAGTGAAGCATATATTCAAGTTGTGTTGTGTTGTGTGTTGGAGCAGTGACCTACTGAGCAAGCCTAAGAACGCTGAAATTATTCTTCCGATTGGAAAAACGTAAGTTGGAAAAATTTACATTTTTAAAATCTCTTAACTAAAGAATGGAATTTATTGAAAATCCAGAAGAAGAAGTTTTGAAAACTTTATCCATAAAGAAGTTAAAAGAGATCGCTGAGATCTTAAAGATAGAAGTTACTGAAACTACACCATCGAGGACTGTGTTGACACAGCAGATAAAAGATGTGTTGATTGCGAGTGGAAAGTTGAAAGTAGAATCAAGCGCGGAGGGATATCAAGTTGAAGGTCAGACGTCGAAATCTATGTCAGAACAGTTTAGATTTCAGTTAGAAATGAAACGGATGGAAATGGAGATGGAACAAAGACGTCTAGAAATAGAAAGTCAGGAAAGAGATAAGAAAAGTCAAAGAGAAACAGAAAGTCAGGAAAGAATAGAACTGGCGAAGATAGGCGCTACTAAAAAAGAATCTCATAATGATGTAGAGATGGCCAGATGGAAAAAGCTAGTCCCTACCTACATTGATAAAGAAAGTGAAATAGCTAATTTCTTCCAGACCTTTGAAATTTCTTGCAGAGATTTTAAGTTCCCAGAAGATAAATGGGGAATATTAGTCAGAACAGCTTTTAATCAGGGAAGGGCAAGAGATTGTGTTCTATTATTAAAAGAGGAGAATTTAAATGATTATGAAATCATTAAAGACACTGTACTTAAAGCCTATAACCAAATACCGGAAAGTTATCGGAAAAGGTTCCGTCAGTACACAATGTCCCCTTACCAGACACACTTAGACTTCCTTAGAGCAGAAGAAAAGTTAATGGATCAGTGGATAAAAGCCAGAAATATCTCCACATTAAAAGAAATGAAAGATATCATTCTGTTAGAGGATTTTATTAACAAAGTGAGGCCGGATATAAGAATGTATTTATCCGAGCGTGATATCACTGACCCACATAAGGCTGCTGATTTAGCTGAACAGTATGCACTGTGTCATAGGACAGCTGGTGAAAAGAATGTTAATAGGCCACAACGGCAAGCAGAAAACACACCACAAAAACATCGTGAAAAAGAGCATTTTGTGAAACAAAATGATGTTAATAAGAAACCTGTCAACAAAAACGTCCGATGTACTTTTTGTAAAAGAACAGGACATAGCATAGAAGACTGTTGGAGTATACGAAGCAACAAAAGACCTAACAAAGTGGTCATGTGTGCAAGCCATAAACCAATACAGAATGTACAAGAAAGCGAAAATACAAACGAACTGAATTCGAAGAAAGATTATTCTAAACCAGAAACACTGAGGGTGGATTTGCCTGAGAGCAAAAGTCAGAAGGTAGAGAAATCTACAACTGAAGATAATGAGGATAAATATCCTGATTATAAATACAGAATGGCTACTATTGGATTAATTGTCCAAGTCCACAGAGACGAAAAAGTAGATCAAAGTATTTTTGACTCGGAAAAGAGTCTGAAGTCATCGAAAGATGAAACAACACCCGAAAGTCATGGTCAAGGGAAGAATAAAATTGACACAGAGACCCTGTGCAGTTTTCAACCGTTCATTAGTGAAGGTTGTGTGGCCTTACAAAAGGAAGGACCACTGAAGTCCGTAAAAATATTACGAGACACAGGAGCATCATTAACACTGCTGCTTAAAGATGTATTACCATTGAATGATAATACATTGACAGGACAGACTGTCCTATTGAGAGGTTTTGAATGGAAAGAAGAAATACCTCTACATAGGATATACCTCACATCTGACTTGGTGACAGGATATGTGACAGTTGGAGTAATATCAAAACTTCCTGTTGAGGGCATATCTGTTATCCTAGCAAATGATTTGGCGAAAGGGAGGGTGAGACCTGAACTGATTGTGAAGGAAAATCCAGACCCTAGTCCTATTGTGGAGACAGGAAAAGAAAAAGAACTTTATCCTGTAGGTGATGTCATAAAGGGTATGACACCACAGAAAAAGAAAGAAGAAACTATCTCACAAGAAAAGAAAAATAAAGAAGAAATTCTCCCACGAGAGAAGAAAGTGGAAGAAGGAGTGGAACTTGATACTACTATTTTCTCCATGATTGAAGATTGTCCGAAAGGAAATGAACAATCAAAGAAGTCATCACAAAATGAATTGATTGCTGAGCAGAAAGTAGATCCAGAGTTGCTACAGTTGCATGAGAAAGCTGTCGACGAGAAAGAAAATCCTACTACTGATGTCTATGAACATATAGACCACAGCATGTTCAAACAACAATGCAAACCTGCAGTTGCCGGTACAGATGAAGATTGGAGGAGCATCACTGAAGAAACGAGTGCGGAGAGCTGGACCGAAACTACCAAAAGCTATGGGTTACCACAATCCATACCGTCAGATCGAAGGACCAACTTCGCCCCGGAACTCTTCAATCCAGTCCTAAAGAACTTATGCCTGGATCATGAGGTGACAACTGAATCCCATCCGGAAAGTCGAGGAGCCTATGGACCAATCTTTGGACCCACTGTCCAAGGACCACTCAAACTACTTCCAGAGGAATGGCAGACCGAATTGGATCTCCTTGGGCTGAGCAAGTACCTAGATAAGTACATATATTTTTTGTCTGACATAACTGTGTTTGTTAGAAAAAAATTGTACACTGCTCACATGCAGATGCCATTGTTGTGTGATGAAAGAAAGGCAAAAATATTATATCATTTGAAAATGATAAAGCCTTACCTTCTGAAAACAATTGGAATAAGCTTGATGTTGTTAACATTGTTACTCTTATTTGTAAAATTTATGCCTGGAGTTCAGGATGAATTGAATGACAGATTCACTGATAGTTAGTTACCAAACTTACTATTTTAAAACTAAATCCCTTACTTGTGAAGAAAAAGGACTGAGTAAAAGTATTGTTAGAGTAAAAATCATTATAGTGTGATATTTCTAAACAAACTTGTTAGGTAGAGCATTTAAAATAATTGCTATAAGAGAAAAAGATCAGTTTTATCCGCAGAATTGGTTTCTAAATCAGAGGACATTATAAATGTGGACTGATTATAAGATATGTTTGAGAATCTCTGGAAATGATAATTGAAACATTTGGCAGAGAGGATAATTTGATTGAAAAAGATGTAAATGGTTATAAGAAAAGAGAATTTTTCTATCACTAAAGTATTGAGAAATGTTTATGATTGTACTATGGAAATTTATTTTATCATGTACTGTTGTTGAAAAATTGCACTGAGTCAGGATGCAAATTTCTTCTATGTGAATTTATTCATTTGTAATATTATCATTGAATGTATGATAATGTAGGGTAAAAATAGTTACAGCAAGGCAGAACTATGACTAACAAGAATTCCAAGAAATGTATTATATATGATGTTTTCACTTTTAGGATACTGTTACATGAAAAGCAGACCAGAAGTGAAACTAATGTAAACTTTGTATCCTTGTTTTGTATAAATTTAGGATGTGCCACTGATTTGACACTGCAAACCAGAATGATTGAGAATTTCATGGTTGAAAATTTATAATGTTGACATACCAATGTTCAACAAATGTATTATTAATTAAGGATTTCATGTCAAGATTGTAAAACTAATCTATTTTTTTTTGTATTAGTTAAAATAGATTGAATGAATTGTACTGAAAAGCAAAAGATTGGGTAGACCTGAACACTGTGAAGTAACAGGAGAACCTAGAACCTAATGAATAAAACCTTTATGGAAAATGGAAAAGAGCAATGTACACCACTGAAAAGATTGGAAATGGAATGTTTTACCACAACAGTCAAACCAGCAGTTGTTTTGTACATAAATTGTTACATTGATTTCGCTCTGAAAAAAATTAATAGTAGCCTATGCTTAACTCTTTTCTACTTCAATAATATTGTATTTGAAATGTCTTTGATGTAATCTAAAGAAAATAAGTACTTACTGTGTAGTACTAAGATTGTATGAAGATAATATAATCTGCTTTGATTGATAGTTAATTAAGTAAATTAACCAATTTGTTTTAAGTAAATCCATGTCTGCATGAAAGATAGAATGTTTCAATTCAAAACTGCTACGATGTGAACTCTTTTAAAAAGAAAATAATGACGTCGAAAGGTCATGGTAAAATGAAAGATTGAAATATTTTTAATGAAATTGTCTATAAACTATTTTAATTCTGGAACAGACTATGTTTAATTTCCTTAAACTAACATAAATGAATTTAATTTTGAGAAGATAATGGTTGTTAAAGAATGCTCATTTAATACGATAACTATTTAATCGCGTAGCAATTTTATTTGACCTCGGCTGTGATGAGGTAGAAATTTGCATAGCGATGTCAATATTGTTAGAATCAATTGGGAATGAGAGAGAAAAAAAAGAGGAATAGAGAGAGAGAGTGCGGAATTGACCTCAATTTTTGGGTCGCGTCACAGACAGTTGTCTAATGTGTTAGTCGGCCTACCAGCATGTAAAAAAAAAAAAAAAATACTGTCTACACGAGCAATAATTTTTGTAACGTGTAATTAGGTCAGGTCTAGTAGTATTTTTTTCATCAAGAGCGTTGGTTTTTTTTTCTCCTTATGAAAAAATAAGTCGTGTCTGCATAGACATTGAGTGATTTTTTCTTTTGTTGTTTGATTACAAATGTAAAAGATATTAGTTTATAATTAAATGGACGAGAGAGTTTTTATTACAGTGGAATGTTCAATGTAATAGAAGTTATTAACTTGTATTATATTATATCTATTAAGAATGATTATGTATTTTTCTTGTATACAAGATTTAGATAAACAATTTAATTGTCCATTGTTTTGAATTAAAAATTGAATGATTGAATGACTATAGTTAAGCCATTTGATAAGATGAATTTATATTGCATATATTATTATGTTATTGTTATCAGTTCGATTGAATTATTGGGATCGCCAATTGAACTGTATTGTTTTTCCCGGAATATTTTCTTTTATAATTATTCCTTAAAATTAACATTTTTCGTATGGTTAAAATGTAAAGGAAATAATTATAAAGCTTTAGAAGGGGGGGGATGTTACGAATCTCGGTCATAAATGAATGACGTAGTAAGGCATTGACCTCTTAACAAGTGCGTATCAGAGTCCAAAGCGACCAAGGTTTGACCTTTATGCCCTGAGGGCAGTTTAAATAAAATAATTCGTTCAAATCCCGTGGAAATTGGGGGATAATTCTGGATCGTAGTAATTATAGAGAAAGAGGTTAAAATGCGTATTAAGACCCTGTAGAATCTTCGATGATCGTTTTCTTTGTAAAGTCCCGACCTCCTTAAAGTTAGTTCAGTTTAAACGTTTGTAGAGTGAAGTCGCTATATTCATACATGTACATATAATGCCATTTTATTGATACTTATGTTGCCATCAGTTGATAAAGTTTATTGATCGTTTATATTGAGTCTACAATTTAAATAAAATTGTTTATTCAACAACTGGAGTTGTTTGATCAATCATTGTTGAGAAATGTGTTGAAGATAATTATCACGAATATAACTACATTACTGCATAGACCTGTCAGTCAAGGAACCCCTAGCTTGGGCTACAGATTAGCAGAATCTAGAGACTTCTAATAAAGATACAACTATATTCATTGAATCCGATTTAACGAGTAATAATAATAATCATCATAAAGAGGTCCATAACACTATCTATATATCTTTCTTTCTATCTATCTATCTATCTATCTATCTATCTATCTATCTATCTATCTATCTATCTATCTATCTATCTATCTATCTATATATCTATCTATCTGTCTATCTGTATGTCTGTCTATCTGTCAGTCTATCTATCTTTCTGTCTGAATGTCTATCTATCTATCTTTCTATCTATCTATCTATCTATTTATCTATCTATCTATCTGCCTATCTGTATGTCTATCTATCTGTCTATCTGTATGTCTGTCTAACTGTCTGTCTATCTGTCTATCTGTCTATATGTCTATCTGTCTATTTGTCTATCTGTCTATCTGTCTATCTGTCTATCTGTCTATCTGTCTATCTGTCTATCTGTCTATCTGTCTATCTGTCTATCTGTCTATCTGTCTATCTGTCTATCTGTCTATCTGTCTATCTGTCTATCTGTCTATCTGTCTATCTGTCTATCTGTCTATCTGTCTATCTGTCTATCTGTCTATCTGTCAATCTGTCTATCTGTCTATCTGTCTATCTGTCAATCTGTCTATCTGTCTATCTGTCTATCCGTCTATCCGTCTATCTGTCTATCTGTCTATCTGTCTATCGGTCTATCTGTCTATCTGTCTATCGGTCTATCTGTCTATCTGTCTATCTGTCTATCGGTCTATCGGTCTATCTGTCTATCTGTCTATTTATCTATCCGTCAATCCGTCTATCTGTCTATCTATCATTTTCTATCTGTCTCTCTATCTATCTCTATGTCTGACCTTCTATCGATCTATCTATTTATCAATCTTTCGCTTAATCAATCTATCTGTCTGCTTGCCTGTCTTTCTGTCTGTCTGTTTTATCTTCTTTACTTTTGTTATCCTATCTAATCTTAATTATTTATATATCTATGTTTCCATCTAACTGTCAATACATATTTTATTTTGTGATAATACGCGTACACTGTGTTCCAGCTTCTGCACTCACCAAGACCCACAGACGACCCAAGTGACGCCCTCGATGACTCGGAGCTAGACATGCCGGAGACTCCCACGACGGCAAAATCACGTGGTCACAGGACCTCTGGATCGGCAGTGTCAAGGCAGAAGTCCCCGAAGCCAGGAGTGATCCGCAGTCCAAGCGTCAACTCCTTAGAGAAAAATGACGTGAGTTTGTAGAGTGAAATATATACAGGGTTACTCACATGAATGAACCGATCTCATAACAAATCGCTTCCGTTCGTTAAATGAGTCAGTAAATATTTGAGTTTTCTAAGTTTTGAATGGCTGCATCGGGAAACTGGAAATGGGGTTTTGTCGAGACGTTCTTCTGCCAACATTAACATTTGTTTTAACCTTTTGGAATATCGATTATTCATTAAAACACGTTCGGCTTTCTCGAGTTTGCTAAAACTAATTCGGTTGGCACTGTGCGGTGTGCTTTTTGAAGATGATTTGACATTAACGCAGACCTCTCTTAAGAGTACTCGACGTAGGTCTCGGCAGTTTCAAGAAAGAATGTTTCTGTGTAAAGGTCGAGAAAAGAAATCTCCACGAGTTTTAGATAAACAAATGGCGAGAATCATCCTTGCTGTGTTTCAGAAGATCCCGAGGAGTTCCACAAAGTGACCTTGTTGTAAGCTTATTCAAACATTTATTGTGTGTAGAGGCCGACCCAATTTCTGTTTCTGTTTCGGTGCCGCAATTAGGCAAAAAAAATAATTTCGGCTTATTTTTTGTTTCGGCCGAAGCCAAACAGTTAGCTTTCATTTTGCTTTCGGTTCGGTTTTGGACCAAACTTATATTGACTTTCGATCATCAGCCGAAAATCTTGCATTTTGTCAGTTTTGTGCTGTT